>JALBZZ010000212.1:0-46988 GCA_038051095.1 Globisporangium irregulare
TCAAGATCCGCGAGCTCGTGCACGCCCACCCAAAGGTCGTCGAATGGTACCAGACGTATGAAGAGCAGTGATGAGGAGGCATGAGGCCCTGTGCTATTGCAGATTGTAGCCATCGTTGTTGTTAGAATTTGACGAAATATGCGAAAAATGCCGCTCTAGCCAAATTTTAGCGTATATTTGACAAAATATGAGAAAGTGGCTGCCTTTTTGAAGGGTGCCGCAGAAAATTGCACAGCGATCAAAATGGCGCCTCAACACATTTTTAAAAACCATCAATCGCACTTCCTTTCACACAGCAAGCGACAGGTGACATGCGCAAGCATTCCAAGAGCCACGCAAGCATTCCAGCAGCCACGAAAGCCAAGAAACGCGCGCGCTGGTGAGCTGCGCCGGGTTGGCTTCCTCTTCTCCGTCTGTCCGCAATGTCTTGTGGAACAAGCTCTTCACTTTTAAATCCGACGAAGACCAGCACAACTCCCTGCACAAGATACACACAAGACGAAGATGAGCGTCTACCCAGCGATCACGCTCAAGTACTTTTCCCACGGCGGGCTCGCAGAAGCCATTCGCCTGGCATTCTTCATCGGCGAGGTGCCGTTCGTCGACGAGCGCTTGACCGAGGAGCAGTTCGCGGAGCTCAAGCCGTCGCTTCCGTATGGACAGGTGCCCGTGCTCGAAATCGACGAGGGCAAGGTGGTCGCCGCGCAATCTCAGGCGCTGCTACGCTACGCAGGGCGACTTGCCAAATTGTTTCCAGTCAACAATCCGCTCGCTGCACTCAAGATCGACGAGATCCTGAACGTGCTGGACGAGCTGCGTATTCAAATGGCTGCATCGTTCACTGAAGAAGACGAAGCGAAGAAGAAAGAGATGCGCGAAGAGCTTGCGCACACCGTCATCCCACACTATCTGGCAATGCTCGAGCCGCGTTTGGAGCAACTGAAGGCATCGCCGGGCTACGCGAGCAAAACCAGGGTGTACATCCATGAGATTGTCATGTACCTGCTCCTGAAGCAGTTCCGCATGGGCGTTGTGGACTACATCCCTGCAAACATCGCCGATCCGTTCCCGCTGTTCTGCTCGGTGTTTGACAAACTCTACGAGCACCCAAAAGTGAAAGAGTGGTACGCGCTAGCGCAAGGAATTCCTCCAAAGCTCACCCTGACGTATGTGGATCAAGCAGGACGCGCAGAGCCGATCCGGTTGGCGTTCTTCATCGGTGGCATCGAGTTTGAAGACGAGCGCATTTCGCACGAAGAGTTTGGCATCCGAAAAGGGCTGTTGCCGTTCCACCAGCTCCCTGTTCTGCAGGTCGATAGCGAGTTTCTTGCGCAGACGTTCCCGATCCTTCGCTATGCTGGCACACTTGCAGGAAGAGAGCTCTACCCTGCGAACGATCCACTCCACGCTATGCGCGTCGATGAGATCCTGAGCGCGCTGGACGAGTTCGACAACTTGCACACGCAGCCGCTCATCCGCGAGATAGACCAAGCGAAGAAGGTCGAACTGGCCCGCAAACTGACCGAACAGTCGATCCCAGAGCTCTTGCATTTCCTGGACAAGCGTGTTGAAGTGTCGGGTGGACCATATGCCTGTGGAGACGCTCTCACAGTTGCAGATCTGGCGATCTTTTCGCTGGTCTCATTCCTCAACAGTCAGGCGAGTAGCGGTGACATGCCAGTCAGCATCATTGATCCGTTCGACAACCTGAAGCGCGTTTACAACCAAGTGATCAGCCACCCGAAAGTCGCAGAATGGTACAAAACGCACACCCGTTAAGAGTGGTCGTGAAGTGTGATCTCGGAGCCAGTACCATCTACGAATGTCGCTCGTGTTGCCTCACTTAGGACCGAGACACCAACGCCAGTAAGAACATCTTCATGAAGAACGTCAGTTGCTTGCTACGATAGGCGAGCAAAGGGATCGGTTAGCCTGCACCGCGGTGCCTCGTGCTGACGGCACAGGCCCAACAATACAGGCGTAATGCGTCGATTTAATTCAGTTAGTAGCGTATCCACCCTTACCCTTCTACCTCACTTGCTTTGCATCCGCTCTCGACAGCTTCGCGTTTGTCGTTACGCCGCTCATGTTCTTTCGTGATTTGCTCCTGAACGAAAGCGCTGACCGACTCAGCAAATCGGTCAATCCGTTTTTCATGATCGCGGGTTTGCTTTGAGATCTCTCGCTCGAGTCGAAGTACTTGGCTTTCCAGTGCTGCGATGGTTTCCGCCTTTTGCTTGAGGGCATCTTTCATTTCTTGACTGTGGACTTGTGCATTCTTGGCCATTTCCTAAAGCAACGTAGGCAAGTCAACCGTTAAGAAGCTTTTCTGTGAAAAAAGCGTAGACGATCAACGCAACGACTACTTACATGAATACGCTCTTCATATGTGTCTTTCATTCGGACCAGGCGAGCATCTTGTTCCTCTAAACGCCGAGCATGGGCTTCAATTTTCTCTTCGCATCTCGCTTTCTCCTTTGTCACTGCTGCCCACAAATCCTGCTTTTCCTGGATCTCCTTGTACTGCTTCTCGAGCTCTTCGTGTAAGCCTCGCTGCTTCTCGTCGCTGATTTGCTGGAGAGAGATGCTTTCTTGGCGAAGACGCATAATTGTCTCCATGTGCTTCTCGACCTCTCGCTCCAGATGCAGACGCCCTTTCTTCACTTCTTCCACCTGAGCTTCGACCGATCCGACAGACCGTTGAATTCGCTCTTGAAGGTCGAACTCCCACTGCTTTTTCAACTCCGTGATCTCCCTTTCGTGGCTGATTTTGAACTGAAGAACACTTGCCTGCAGAATCTCGGTCTTCTCCTTGAACGCTGATGCATTGTGCTGAGCCTCGTCGAATTGGAGGGTGGTGTGGGTGAGCTGACTCGTGAGAGAGTGTACTTCGAGCTCATATTGGCGCTGCTGGGCTTTCATACAGCTCTGGTGCGAAGAGATCAGCTTGTCTTCCTTCTTCTCAAAGTCTTTCTGTGCATCGAGCATCTGCTTCTGACACTTATCGACTTCGTCCTCTAACGCCCTGTACAATAAATAGTAAGAAAGAACGCTGATAGTGAGGGAACCTCGAAGAAAACAGAAAATCAATAATGCAGCTTAGCGTCATTCATTACCTGATACTCAGATTGAGCTTGTGGATTTCGCTGTCTTGACTGTACTTTTGGTCCTCCAGTTGCGCGATGTGTTTGTTCTTCTGCTCCATGCTCTTGCTCTGTAACGACTCCAAGTGACTCATCTTCTCGCGCATGGCGCTGAGATCCCGCTCCAGTGCTGTCCTCGAAGAACGATACTCTTCAAATTCCATCTTGCGCTTGTTCTCCAGTTCGTCAAGCTGCATTTTGAGCTCATGGGTATCCCGCTTTGCGTCCAATTCACGCTGCTGAAACCGATTTCGCTCTTCTTTCAGCGCCTCTGCGTCTTTTCGAAGCATCTGAATGTGCATTTCACTTTCCTCAATCTTTTCATTCTAGTCCACCAAATCATGTGGATATAGTTAGTGACAGGACGACATGTGGAGATTCAATCAAACATGATCTAATTGACACTCACCAGCTTCTGAGCTTCTTTCCGAGCGAGCATCAACTCGGACTCGCAGTTTTCTTTCTCTGCGAGAACCTGCAAAAGCAATTGGTCGTCGGCGTGCTTGGTTTCCTCAACCTCGAACTCTTCTCGTGCTGCTTCGTGCGGAATTTTAACTAGCGACGGTAGTGGTGGAGGAGGAGGCTGTTGTTCCTGGAAAACGCGATTCCGAGCCAAGAGCTTCTCGATCTCTTCTGCATGTTTCAAGCTGCTATTGTTTCCCATCAACTCCAGCTTCAGCAGCGTATAGTTACCCTGCAATGCCTCACGAAATGCCAGTACGCCAGCGTTCCCGATGTCGTTCCAGCGTAGATCCAGTTGCTTCAGCGTGCGATTCTTCGTGAGTGCTTTCGCCAGCGCCTTCGCCCCATCTGGTCCGACGTTGTTGTTGCGCAAATCCAGCGCCACGAGTCGCGTGTCGACCTCTAGAGCAAGCGCGAGCGATTCGACACCCTGGTCGAGCAACCCGACGTTGTTCCACTCGAGACTGATCGACACAATGTTGTGCTGCGCGCGCAGCAGATCCGCGAGCATTTTCGCCCCCAGGGCTTCAAAGCGATTGCCGCGAAGGTCAAGCACAGTCGGGAACGGCGCGTTGCGCGCATGCTCGACGATTTCCGCGCTCTTGTTGTCTCCGTAATATGAGTTGCTGAAATCAAGCACGTTCTCTCTTGCGGTGGCGTCAGCTCCTGCTCCTGCTGCAGGTGCTGGTCGAGGCTGCGGAGAGCTGAGAGAGAGGTGATGTGCATCAATACCTGCATTTCCGCCACCAGAGACGCCTGTCATCTTCGTGTCAAAAGAGATAGCGCTGGGATGCACATGAAGATGTGCACTGTTGGTCATTTTCGCGGTGATGTGGAAGACGGGTTTGCTGGTGCAAACGATGGGAAAATCTTGAAGGGTTGCAAAGATCGATGTGTGGCCCACTCCATATTTATGTCACTTCAATGTACCTAAAATTGGCAAAAGGAGGGAAGGCTACCCTTTTTTGGCGAAATACTTTGCTACAAAAACCAAGTGTGTTTGGCGAAGAGCTGGTAATCCTGAAGGTGATCCATCCACATGCTGCAATGGTGCTCCCAAATAAATGCGGCGTGTGGTATCGTGTGTGGAACTCACTCAACAATATCAATATGTAGAATCAAATGGATCTGATCCACACAAACTGTTTAAATCCACTTCGTATCTGTTCACGCTTCAAACTGCAGCAAACGCAGCTGGAGCTCCACTGAGATACTTGCCCAACATGCAACTTGCTAAACGCAGCCGTAATGGAGAGTTCACTGTGCGACACGAAACGAAAAGATCGTCATTCGATCGCGTGAATCACACATTTTTCGCGAGTGGCACTCTGGAAAGGAGGCGCTGAGTTGAGCTGAGCTGAGTTGGGCGGATCTCTATATTTTTGCAGCGACTGAGTTGTCTCCAGACCTTCCTTTTCAGACCTGACGTCTGTGGTGATAACAGACAGACCAGCATGGGAAGCATTGGGATGCGAGCGTAAAAGTGAGAGCTCCTCTCGTTAGCAATCGCGCCGACTAAGCAAACTCTCACACACAGTACATCATCAGTATGGAAGGAGGGGGCAACCTTGAAAAGTGGATGCGAACTGGATGAAACTTGCTGGAAAGCTACGAGATGTCAGCGTGGTATGCATGTAGCGGCGCGCGCGGACCTCGGGTTGCGTGGCTCGGAGCTCTTGGATCTGGTCGGAAATCCCACGCTCACTCAAACAAAGCCAGAATTTATTGCCGATTCCCTTTCAAAACCGATGAAACCTTCTGATCGCGGAAAATATTCGATGCCGCATTTTTTCATCTTGCAAAGGATTATAGCTGAGCTATTGTGCACATTCTGTGTAGTTTGATTGACCATGCATTAAGAGTGTTCATTATTGGCAGGATTTTGCTGACTCTCCAGCTTTGGAACCTTCCGCAAACCATCCGGAGCGCCACCTGGCAACCGGGAGAGGCTGTGCCTCCGACTGCAGTCACATCTCAAGCGTGTGTACGAACAAGAAAAAAACTCATCTTGGTACCGCGCAGAGCCAGACGAAGCCCACGTCAACACCCATTTGGGAAACCAGCCGCCTGCCGCATGACCAGATCCAGACAGATTGCAATCTGCGCATGGAAAAGAACGCACCGCACCGTCTGTCTCGAGCCCCAGACAGCGAATGCATCGGCGGAGAAGATCGGAGTTTCTTACGCGCTGTCATCGCCTCACTGCTGCATTTGCCTTTCCTTGTTCGTTTGTCTGAGTGAATTTTCACTACGCAACAGAGCATCACTACATACATATCCCAAGATCGCTTCACAATCACCATGGACATGATGAACATGACATCGCTGTTGGCAGACGCGACGCGCGTGGCGCGCCTCGAGCGCAAAGCCAATGGCGCGCAGTGCGTCGACCTCATTGAGTGCGGAAGCTCCAAGACGCTCTGTGTGAACAAGCACACCAAGATGACCACAGCGGACCCGCGGCTCGCGAACGCCGCGCTCCGCGAGCTCGACATGCACCTGACGCTCCAGCAGCAGTACAAGACCGCGCAACGCCAGCAACCGAGACACATTGTCAAGCTGCACGGGTACCGACTGGACGGAGACCGGCTGCACCTGCTCCAGGAGTACTGCGCGCGCGGCGACCTGCTCGCGGTCATGCGCCACGAAGCCCGCATGCAGAAAGCAGGGTTCCCAGTCGCATCTTCCGGTAAGCTGAGTACTGGCTCCGAGGACGGCGTGCGCCGCATCTTCGCGCAGACGCTACAGGGCGTGGCGGCGCTACACAGCGCGGGCATCGCGCACCTCGACCTGTCGCTCGAGAACGTGTTCCTGACCGACGATGACCAGGTGCGTGTGGGCGACCTGGGACTCGCGGAGCGCTTCCAGCGCAACCGCATGGGCCAGATCGTGCGCCACTGCCCGCAGAGCATCGCGAAAGTGGCGTACGCTGCGCCAGAGATGCATGCGGCGTTCGCGGCGGGCATCCCGATCGACGTGTCTAAGGCGGACTCCTGGGCTCTCGGCGTGATCCTGTGGCAGCTCTGGACCAAGCAGCCGCTCTTTCAGACCGCGACGCGCGACGACTCACTGTACCGCCTCATGGAGAAGATGGGAAGCCTGGAGGCGCTCCAGACTCAGCCGCAGCTCACCTCTGCGCCAAGCGCGGTGCGGGATCTGGTAGCGCGACTGCTCGACATCAGCCCACAGACCCGCCTCTCTGTCCGCGAAGCCCTGCAACATCCATGGCTACGTCCAAGCGTCATCGTCACCCCCCATACGTCGACAGCGCCAAAGCTGAAGCGCGTGACCTCGGGTCAGCCCACGACAGCTGGCGTGCAGCGATCTACCACCAGCGCTTCTACTCCTATGAAGAAGGGGAAAGTGCGCAGCGGTTCGTGCGGCGGCGAGATCGCGCTCGAGAGGACGCGCGTGAGCATCCGCGGTTAGCTTCAGTCTCTACCATGTAGTATGTGTGTCGTGAGTAATTTGTCTTAACAATCAACTATCAATCGTGTGTGTGAAACCGACGGACCCCACTGAGACCCTTTGAAGATACGCGGGGCGACCCTCGTCTCGGATCACGCTCTTCGTTGCCTTCCAGATGTTTGACGCGGTGTTCGTATATCGGTTCCACAGCTCGGAACAAGTCGTACACCTGACCAGCCCGTGACGAAAGATTATGCCACTCCTGTACGGTCGAGGGTCCTCGCATTTCCGGAACGTCTCGCACTCGCCCTGTTCGCACGCGCTGCATCTGCTGCTGGTGCGAACTCATCGACCAGATACATTTCGTAGCCCGCCTTCCGAAACATTGTCCTAAAGCCCTTGACCTTGGCGGGCTCCTTGAACTTGCGGTGCTGTCTCTAGCTCCAATCTCCGATCGCGACTACTGTATCGTGTCTGCTCCGCTTCCGAACAGCTCCTCGAACCGCCTCAAGAGTCGAGCTTCTGTTATCTGGCGACGCATGTAGCCCCCAGCTTCAGTTTCCGGAAGATGTACTCGTTTTACACTCAGCTCAGACGCCTGTTCATCTCGTTCTTTTTCTCTACGTAGGCTTTGAAGCACTCGAAGTCGGTCGTTTTCCTGTTGTAGGCGCTCAGCTCCGCCTCCCATTCGTCGACGCGCTTGCCGTCGATTCTCACTTCCTGCTTACGTTCCTGTACAAAGTCCCGGTACGTCTTCGCCTTCGTCTCTCTGCGGTGCGTGTCCTGAGTGTAGCGGGACCTTGTCTGATTCTTGGTGTCTTCGTCGATGCAGCACAACAGGTTGCTCATGTTCGGGCCGATCGCGGTGTCCGTCTTGTCCTTCAGAGGTTCGTAGTCGACAACCTCGTCGATATACGTCTCGCATTTCCCTATTCTCCCTTGGATCACCCGCTCATCGGAAAGATCCTTTCGCTTCAGAAGGATCCTACAGCCAACGCCGTCCGTAACAATCTGGTGATCGAACGTGTAGCCCTTTGCACTGAAGGACTTCATGTTAGTCTTGAAGAAGATACCCCAGGAGCTCTCTTTGCGGACGTCGAGGTTGTCGTCCCCTTTCAAGTAGTCGGTTTGCTTGCCGTGTTCCTCCGTGAAGCAAAGGTTCACGAGAGAGGTCGTGTCTATGCAGACGTGTTTGGGCACGTCGTTGCTGCGCAGTGAGCATGCATTCTTGACACTCGTATCGTGTACCTCGACCGCCTTCATCATGCGCAGCATGCACGGGAGGTAGTCCTGCGGCGAGCACTGGATGTCGTAGTGGACGTTGTCCTTTTTCAGATTCCTCGCAGGGAACGCAAGTTTGCGCTGTTCGTCTATCCACGCGTGGTAGAGGGGATCCGACGTCTTCGGCTGGTGTGGCCTGAGCAAGTCGTCCTTGACCCTACGCAAGCGAGCGCGCAGCGCGTTCACGTAGCTCCTCGCGTTCCTCCAGCTCTCACTGGTCATGGCGACCTCCTCCTTCTTACGCCACGACACGTTGACGTACCACTCGACATACTTGACGTAGTTCTGCTTGATGTTGTTTTCGTACATGGTGATCACGTCGGTCGAGAGGTATTTGATCATGATGCCTCATGTGTTCGTAGCTGAGCTCCTCCGACATGTACGTCTTGTAGCGCTGCTCGTAGAAGTCCTTGAGCGTATCCACGATGATCTGCATCTCGGTGCTTGGAGACCTGTCCGTGGGAGGCGCCTTGCAGAGTACTTCCATCACTGAGGTCACGAACCGTCTGTCGAGCTTAGGCAGCTCGTCGCCCACGTCGCAAGAGTGGAGCAGGTACAGCTGGAGCAGCTGGAGCGCGTGGATCATGATGCTGTTGATCCGTAGTGTGAGGTCAGTGAGCTTCTCCGTGACGAGATTGTTCTTGACGATGCTCTTGAGGCTCGTCTTGACGCTGCGATAGGTCGGTTTCGGCGGTGGGTCCTTCGTGTTCCCCAAGCGCGTTCGCTTGAGCCGTGGAGGTGGCTCCGTCATGTTCCCGTTCGCTTGGGTTGCAAACCCTGGACAGGTGCGCAGATGCGAGCAAACGTAGAACTGAATGGTGGAGACACATTTCCACCGCACACTCACTTTCGACTGGCACTCCTGCGACTCGAACGGATCGAAATGGCGAAGACCATCGCAGCTTGCACCGTCACGCCACAGGTTGTGGGGCTGATAGCAACAACAAAAAACCTGTGGAGCCGATAGCAATGCAATGAGGCGGCAGTGAAGGTAAAACAAATAGAGCTTGTTCCTTTCGCAATTTGATTTGTTTTTGCGTTGACGCCCGCATGAGTTAATCGATGGATTCCTTTGATGTTCAGGATGTATCCATTTCTGCCTCAACCCAGAGCGTCCAGCATCCAGTAGTAATAATCAGGTCTCGCAACCGAACATTTGCACTATCTGACTTGAATACAAAGGTGCTCTGCAAAACAAAGGCAAAGGCAATAGCATTGCATATAATTCCACTGAACCAGAGAGTGGCGTTACATGCAGCGATCGCTATTATAGGTGGCCTTTGCAAAGTGAACCCATTTATGTGTAATAGAATGAACGGTTGGGAGCAAAAAGATCTGGCGCGAGCTGTAAAACCGCTTTTGCAGTTGCCACTGCTCGTCTATTGGATACTTGCATGCAGGCGCTTGCCTGCCTATATACAACAAGGCAAAAAAGAGACAGACAAGGGAGTGTTGAAAATGAAAATGGGGTATCCATTTCAATCAATGGAAAGCAACCACCCATGTCTCTTCAGTCAGCACAGTACCGTATGCATCCATCGATCGGGTATCCTTCTAATGCGTTCAAGTACGTGACACGCATGAGAGTGCATCAGCACAAAGGAAACACGCAGCAGCTGAGCTCTTTGAACTGACTCTTTATTTTACTTTTTGTTTTGGGCAAAGGGGCACACTACCACACTATAAAAAAAGCAACTTCAACCTGAAGGTTGAAGCCGACTTTTGTAGCTTGTTGGACCAGTACGGACGAACAGCCTCCACCTTTGTACGTTACTGATTAGAGTACTGGTCGAATAGGACTCGAAATGCAAAAAAAGGAAACCAAACAATCTATGTTGTGCTCGATGCGTGTGCATGTACATGCCATTCTCCGTTTGCTCATTTGCGAATTTGCCGGCGGAACCACGCATCGCCACCAGAGAGAGTCTACACGAGTTCACATCTAGCGAACCAGCGCCCAAAAGAGATGCAGGGAGCAGCAATGGCGAAGGTGCGGGGGTCCTATGCAGTGCGCTCCGCGAAGAAGACCAAGCTGTTGCCTGCGCGACATCACTCAATCAAGGTTGCCGGTATCCCGGAGTTGCGCTTCACAATGGTGAGAAATTGACGTGCTGTGATTGGCAGTCGCTGAGATTGCATCTAACCTGCCAATGTTTTTTGTCAACAGCAAATTGTGCCTCGCCAGCCTCGGCATGGGTATCAAGTGGCAAGGTCACCGATCGCGTCAGCGCTTGGTGGACTAAATGATGGACTTGAGAACTTTTCGACATTTCTGTCGGTGTATCGGAACCAACGTAAACGGGCTCGACGCGTCGTGTCTCCTTCACGCTGCGTCAAGGTCAAAGCCGAACATCGAGAATCCCTGTGCCAAGAACAGAGCACGCTACCGGAAAGCACGTGGTGCATGATTCAAGATATGATCACGAACGCGAAAAGCCTCGGCGATATGCGAGTATTTATGCATGCAACTGACGGACGATCCGCCGACGCACTAACTTTCCAATACTTGATGGTCGTAGAACTCGAATCACATTGACGTTCTTCAAGGAGCACGAGATCATTCGAGCTCTCGCAAACAGCGAGTTCAGTCCTGTGTTTCCGATCGTGATTCCAGCAAGTGAGGTCTACAACATGCTAGGTAAGCGCACTGCAAACTAAAAATCTCGAGGTTGTCCCTGGTGAACTGACAAACTGAGTGGAACGGTTTGTAGTGCCACGCAAGAGAAGAATCTACGATGTCCTGCACGTGCTGGAAGGCAAGCTTTACCAGTTTTCTGAAGCCAGACTTCCCCTGTCTAATTTGTCCAACTGGTATTTGGCAGGCATCGGAGTTATCAAGAGAGTTCGAGGCGACGATGCGTCAGGTGCCAAAGGCGGAAGCTTCCTCTACTTTGGCAAAGAGGCCGCCATCCAGCACCTTGCGAAGATCCAACAACGAGCTGCGCACACCGTGGAAAACCTGAGACAAAGGCAGTTTGAGGTTCCTGCTGTTGAAGAAGTTGACATCGCTTTGCTCAAGATGTGCGAAGACCAGGCTGAGATCGAGAGGTGGCCGTGTCTGACCACGACAACGACGTCGTTTCTTAGCCTTCTTTTGCAGCAAGATATTGATCAAGCACTCGCTCTTCCTGGAATAAGCAGCCGCCTTGTCGAAGCGAAGAGGAACCGTGATCCGAATTTCACGAACGAGAGTGCTCACGCAGATGTCAATCGCCGAGTGTACGACGTCGTCTCTGTCCTCGCAAGCTGCAATCTGGTTTTAATATCAGTAGCACCAGGTGCTTCGGACGAGCGAGAGGATAGCCCAGACAAGATCTCGTCGAGGAAGCATGTCCGGTTCAACTACACGATTTTCGAAGATCCGAGTTCCTTGAAGATTGCCGATGTGTCTGCGCGAAAGCTATCAATCCATCTCGAGACCGAGAAGCTGCGCTTGGCGGTGTCGGCCAAGCGAAGTAAAAAGCTCATCCCACCGAAGAACCGAAGAACCAATAAAGGGAAGAATTCGGCAGCAAAGAACAGACTGGCTTTCCATGAAGCTGATCCGCTGGCTGAAGCTGATATCCCGACAAAGACCGAAGACTGGATGCCAACAGTTGACACTTTCGGATCGCAAACGGAGAATGAGTCACCTTTGCGCATTGACCTCGGCTCGATCCCAACGGTCGACGATGACTACATCTTCGAGTATCACATAGAGACTCCGCCGTGCAAGCCAAAAATGCAATCCGTCCGTGAAGAGCTCAAGCTCGAGTCATTTTGTCCGATCATTAAGGCTGAGCTGCAAGGTCCTCACGATTGGTGGGACGACTCGCTTCAAGAATTGCTGTTTCAAGATGCTCTTCCCTCGCAAGATCTTCTGGATTGGGAGTTGATGATGGCGAACAAGGTGAAAGAAGAAGGCGAAGTGTGGGGTCAAGTAGCACCGAACTGTCAGCTCGGTCAGGTGAAAACTTCACATCCGCGCTTTGAAGCCCTTGACTTGACGTGCTATGAAGATTTTGAAGACGATGATCGCTCCACCGAAGGCTACTTTGCTGTCGAGTGAAATCAACAGGGTGACGGACCCCTCCTGTTGACATTGATGACGTGGGACCAAGACCAACAGTATCATATTTATTTTAATCAAAGGGACATCTACCTACTTACACATCCATTTCCCCCTCACCATCACACAGATTTATACCCAGTAGCCACTCGCATCGCTGTCGAGATCCAGTTGATCGACTCCCGAATTGCTCAGATAGCCATCTGAGCAGCTCTGGACCCCACTCGACTCACTCCCGGAATCGCCCGCCAGCAGCATCTCTGCGAATCGTCGAGCCACTTCTTTCTCGTCCTTCTCCATCTCCGAGATCACCTTTGGAGCTTCCAGCCTACAACAAAAGAAAAGATTGAGAAACACAAACACAGACACAGGTGAGCAGAACCATCGAAGGCGCACAAAGCGTTCTACATGGTATTCGTACCGATTTCTTGCCAGTGCAAGTCGAATTTTGTAGGTCGTCGCGTCCGCAAGCTGGTTCTTCGCGAGGTTGAGCGTCTCCAGGTGGATGTTCACATCCAGCGCTTCCAGGAGTGCGCTGGCGCCGCTCTCTGTGATGCGATTGTGCACGAGTCCCAAATATTTCAGCGCCTGATTGCATTTGAGCGCTTCGGCGAGTGCCAGCGCGCCGCGGTTCGAGATCTGGTTGCTCCACAGCGACAGGTACGTCAGCGATTCGTGTCCATAAAGCGCTTGCGCTAGCGCTTCAGCGCCTTCGTCCGTGATGTTGTTGCCATAGAGGTCGATGTACTCGATCGTCGAATTCACGCGCAGCATGTTCGCGATTGCAGCAGCCCCGGCGTCTCCGATCTCATGGTCTCGCATCACAAGTTTCACGACTGTCCGATTGGTCGTCAATGCACGCGCCACAAGATCTGCGCCGTGCGCCTCGAGGCGCTTGTTGCGCTGCGCGAGGTGCGAAAAATCGAGCTCCATGATGTTGTCTTCGTTCTCATGCACGCGATAGATCAGTGTGCCGAGCGTCTGACCTGTACGTCACAGAAAAAAATCGTATAGCAACAGTCAATACGATGGACAGAGATCATCATTCGTCCTGCACACCCACTTGCAACGCACCTTTCACGCGCGTGATATACTTCGGGTTTGACTTCGGCTTCCCATTCGACCGTGGCTGGCTTTTTACTGCAGTGGATGACGAGGACGATGCGATCTGCGTCGAGCCGCTTCTCACTTTCTTCAGCAGCTCCGGATCGACGGAGCCGGGGGGAGTGATCGCGATCGTGCTGTTCATCGACGACGGCGCGGTTCGGTTCGAGCGTCGCTTGCTGCGAGAGTGGCTACTGCTTCCGTAGCTGATGTGCGAGTTGTTCGACAAAGGCTCGCCTTCCATGGGCACGTCTTTGACGATGAACGCAAGCGTCGGCTCGTGCTCAGGTTCTTTCACATCGTCCAGGTCGCCGACGATCTCGGTCACGCGGCTTCTCGCGATGATGTGCGAGCGAGCGGAAGTGTCGCTCCGTGGGATCGAGATCTCGCTCACAGGCACAAGCCCTTTCAGTGAGATCTTGTCGTGGTCTTCGTTCAGGACCTTTCGCCAGTAGCGCTGCGAGAGAATGCACACACAGAGGGTAACAAATGGTCAACACCCACACATGCATAGAGAGTCACGAGCGTGTAGCAAACGCGTACATCGAGGTATTTGCGCTTCCGTCGCAGGTTGATGTCCGGCATGAGCAGCGCCATGGCGACGGCGGCTGCAGAAGAAGTGAGTTGATGATGTTACGGAGGGACGGAGGTATTAGAAGAAGAACGACGGGCGGACTACACACAGTAGTAGACGCTCAGAAGCCTGTGTGGGTTTGCCGGATGCTCTCTGTCAATCACTTGGCGGCTTATGAAGCGCGCGGAGGGATAAGAAGAAGCCACACGCCGATCGAACGGAGCTGTCCAGCCGCGCAATCTGCTCACACACTCGTTGTCTTGGCAAGACTCAGGTAGGGCTGAATGGAATGAAGGGCAGCAAGTTTGACTTCCAACAACGCACCAGCTGGTTTCGAGTGAAATTCGCACTTTCGAGAAGAGGTACAGTACATAATCAGGAATCAGGAATCAGGGACGCACTGTGAACGATCGCGATCGCTCATCACTTTCTGCAGCCCTTCAGCCTTCGAATGAACAAAGGTTCTGGAACATGGGTGCCAACCAACCACATCAAGATGGAATGGCTGGTCTGCTGACTAACAAAATCATGCATGCATCGGTCCGTGTAGTCTCCACGTCGATGTCAATCCTTGCAGCTTCTTGCCATCCGAGCGTTAAACTGAGGGAAGACAACACCTCACCAATTCTGTAGTGGCTGGAGTTTTGTTCTAGCTTCTTGCCGCCTTCGACATACATAAAGAGCTGTTGTTGGTCGTGTTTAACACCACGAACAATGCACCAGCAATTATCTTACGAGCATACCAAACACGCTCAAGCATGACGCTCCTCACCGCGTTGCTATCCATATCTAGAAGCAAATGGGCAATACCAGGTGGGAAAAGCAAGATGCCGTTCGCAAGCTCTGGTAGTTTATGGAGACGATGACGCGATTCGAGAGGCGTCTACATAGGAGCTCAGAGTCTCGATCACAGTTACGTCGATGATTATCAGCAAAAGTGAAGGTTCAAGTGAAGTGCAGCATCGTGCGCTCATTTCAAAAGCGTATTTCTCTATTTCAGCACCAACACTGTGGATAAAAAATCTGGAAAAAATGTGATCGATCAAAATTATGATTTGCCTTCACTTGAGATCATTGATTCGCGTTTTGAGGTTAGATTGCAGTGCTCTCCTTGCCCTATGTCGTGTTTGTGAACCCATCGATTTTTTTCCACGCATCTGACCAGCACAGTGCGACATGCTACACGTGAGGGCGCCTGCCTGCCTCACACAAGTGAGCAGTGTGTCCAACATCCTGTTGACTCTTCTTCCAACGTCAGAATAATTGCGAATTTGCACCAGCGCAGACACAGAGGATTGCTTTGATGGTGTCCAATGCAGCATTGTAAATATTGTCGCCTTGCCTGCGGTCGCCGTGCTTGCCTTCTGGAATCTCTGAACTAGAAACAGTGAATTACAAAACCCGAGTTATTCTCGCCTCGCGTTTACAGAGTGGTACGATAATGTGACTCGTGCCACCGTCTTGCGACATGTCGAGCACGAATCGCCGATCTGTCTCCTTTCTTTGTTATTTTAAGGAAGATTTAGCACCGTAAAATCCACTTGATCCTAATTTTCCTTCCACAGTTAGTTATAGTGCGTCCAGTTTGTTGCGAGGGTTTCTCCACACAGTATTATTCACCCACGTTACCGCCAAAAAACCCACACGACACGTTTCCTCGTCCATCGCATTCGGTAATTCGTGGGAAGAAGGAGAAGAGCGAAGAAGGCGGAGAACGCAACGCAGCGCAAGCAAGCATCATGTACGAGCAGAACGACCCGTACAAGAACCAGAACCACCAGAACGGAGGCCACTACCAGCAACCGTACGCGCAGGCGCAGGCGCCGCCGCAGCAGCAGTATGCCTATGGCTACGGCCCGCCGCCTGCGCAGCCGCTCTACCCGCCTCCACAGCAGCAGCAACAAGCGTAAGACTCTTTTTGTGGGCGAAGGGGCGGAGCAGGATCGACGATGGATGGACGCACGTGAAGTGGCGAATGTTTATTGACGGGAGCATTGTGTTATGTATGCCTGAACTGTAGGTACTTTGGACAGCCAGCGGACGCGCACATCCAGGGCGTGAACTCGATCAAGCCGTAAGTTGTGTGTGAAACGTAACGTACCAATGATGGGATGTGACTGGTTGACTGAATATGGTGTTACTGTGGAAATAGTGAGCAGAGTCCGTCGACTGGATGCCGCGACTGGCCGTTCGCGATCGTGTTCATCCTCAATGTCGCCGCGATCATCGGCTTGATGGTGCGTCCGTACATTACTCTACTGATTTGCACGCGACATAGCAAAGGATGCTAACTGATGTTGAGTTTTGTATAATAGGTGGTGTGGGGAATCGACTCGATCAGTGACGACAGCGACAAGGACACGTCGTCGAATGTGCTCTCTGCGGACGACACGAAGAAAGTGATTGGCATCGCGCTCGGCATGGCGGTCGTGTCGGTGGTGCTCGCGCTGATCCTCGTCAAGCTCATCACCGCGAAAGCGCGCTTTATGATCAACTTTGTGCTCTGGTTCAACGTCGGCATCTCGATCGCGGTCGCGGCGTACGGTTTCTCGATCAACAACCTGTTCCTCGGCATCCTCGGTGCGATCATCGCGCTGCTCAACTTTTGCTACGCGCGCGCGGTGCAGCACCGCATTCCGTTCGCGGTCGCGAACCTGCGCGTCGCGGAGAAGGCGATCTCGAAGCACAAGACCACGTACCTTGTCGCGATCGTGTTTACGATTGTGCAGATCGTGTGGGTGGCGGTGTGGGCGCTCGCGCTCCTTGGTGTCGCAAACAACATGAGCACGGGTGAGTCGACGACCACCGGGTACCTGGAGGACGGCGCTACCTGCTCGTCGAACGCGCAATGCATTTCGAACTCGTGCAAGCTCTACAGCACTGGCCGACAGTGTGCGAACACGACGTCGCAGTTCTTCAAGGCGTCGGCTGGCAACTACGTTGCGTACTTTTTCCTGCTGATCTCGTTCTACTGGGGACTCCAGGTGTTCAAGAACGTTGGCCACGTCACGGTGTCGGGTACGGTCGCGACTTTCTGGTACAACTCGGAGTCGAAGGGTGCGACCGGATCGTCGCTCAAGCGCGCGACCACGACCTCGTTCGGCTCGATCTGCTTCGGCTCGCTGCTCGTCGCGATCCTCCAGGCGCTGCGTGCGCTCGCGGAAAGCCAGCGCGAAGAAGGAAGCTTCATCGGCTGCATCTGCGAGTGCATCTTGGGTTGCCTGCAGTCACTCATGGAGTACTTCAATCGATGGGCGTTTGTCTACGTTGGCATCTACGGGTGCGTTAATAGTTTTGGCTTGCTTCCTGGTGATGACTGCATTGTACTTATTCGATGTGATTGGGTTGCTACATGCTAACAGGTACAAGTTCACTCAAGCCGGCAAGGCGGTGATTGAGCTGTTCCACACACGTGGGTTCGACGCGATCATCAACGACGACCTCATCGGTAACGTGCTCAGCTTTGCGGCACTCGGCGTTGGTTTGATCTGTGCTGGCATTGGTGGCATTATCGGCGAAGCTACAGACGTTGTTCAGTTCGAGAACAGCACGAGTGAGTCCCCACATCGCTTTTATCCGTCTCTGTTGTTGATGATTCTTACTCAGTATTTGTTGTACCTATTGCATAGTTTTCTTGGCAGTCTTGGGCTTCCTCGTTGGTATTGGCGTGTCCATCACGCCACTCGCGGTGATCGACAGCTCGGTCGCGACCATTTTCGTCTGCTTTGCTGAGGTTCGTAATTGGTTTTTACTGTACGTCCGTCCTTCATGGTCAGGGAGATATTAACACACACCTTGTGCATATTGTGAATGTAGGACCCTGCTGCGTTCATGCAATCGCACCCAGACCTGTACAACCCGCTGATCACGGAGTGGCACAACCTGTACCCGGAGATCCTGGTGCAAGCGGGCTACTGGCACGCCTAAGCAGATCATCTAGCGGGTCGCTTGTCGCCATCAGCTAAGAAACCACACGACAATAGTTGGTTCTCATTTTCTCTATTTTGCATGCTGCATTTCATTTTTTTTCTTCTTGCGTTGAAGGAAAAAGCAATCTCTATTAGCAAGGAGGTCATTGCATTTTGATGCATTAGCTTTTTTGAATGAATAGATGGTAATGTGATGCAACAAGTGTGAAAAGTGGTTTCATCCACCATTCTACTTGGCTCACAAAGTAATTTGTATCTCTCAACACAATATTATCCCTCGAGTTCTCAAAAGAGCATGATCTTGAAGAGGCATGGTGCTATTGGTGCCGTTTAGGGCAACTTGGAGATTCGTTTGTGACTTGCCATCATGCGCACAGACTTGTTGATCGGAAGATTCGAAGGCAGCGTTTAGAACGAGCTCTTCAGTTCCTCTGACAACGACCAAAAACATGCATAGAGGAAATGGGCAGAGGAAAGCAGGGCATCAGAGCTTGTCGAGGTCACTCACTCTCGTACGACCTACTGGACGTCAATTCTACAGGGTTTTTCCCCATCAAATGTGCGCTCCTTTCAGCTTGCAGACAAAAAACACTCGCCAATAGCATCACGCTGGTGATCTAAATTGGCGTCTCACTTGTTTACTAGCTGTTGCTGTTGTCGTGACGCCCAGTTTGTCGTGGTAAACCATCACACTCGAATGCACTGTTCACAAACTTGATCTGGGAAAAATAGCAAGTACACAGGATCAACAGGCAGCTGATGGGCTCTCATATCGTTCGTGATCTATCAAGTACAGTCAGTCGTACGTACCTCTTCAAATGTTCGATGCAAGAGCTCTTTTAAGCGAACGTTTTCGGTCTGCAGTGCCGTGTTTGCAGCAAGAAGCTGTTGGAAAAAAGAAATACCACAGAGCATGTGAGCAAAAGGAGCAACAAGCACAGATCGCTACCAACTAACTACCAGGCTTCCTTCTTGAATCCATTTTCATACCTGCTTCCATGCACTGGCGTTCTCACACGTGCACTCAACGTGGGGTTCCTCTGGGCACTGATTATCGCTGTTGTCACTGTGATCTTCTTTCTCGCTGACGCTCGTCAAACCTACCGGACTTCTCATAGCAGCGTAAAGTTCAAGTTGTTACACTCTAAGCACACCACAAGTACAAGATGATTGAGCCAACATACCTGAAAGAACCAAGTTCCATCGTCGACCGCCGTGAAGCGCTTCTCTTCACAACTGGAGATGCATTGGTCAAGCAACTGATTCTGCCAAAGTCAGGCGTTCTCTGAATCGGCTGAAGGATGGACGTCTTTGCCTCTTCCACTTGTGAACTCAAACACGGAAGCTCGAAGTTGTGATTGGAGCCAATCACACCGTTGACGTTTGAATCGAGCGAGAGGAATTCGATCACGTTGTTGCCCCCATCGCAGACCACGAGCGTCGCCGTTTGGTCACTAACAGTTCTACTTGGCTGGCTCGTTGGCGATCGCGAGCTTTGAGGCCCGGTCCAGTTGAGGAAAAGCACGCCGAGTGGATAATCGAGCCGCTCGACTGCACATTCGCCGAGCGTAGCAATAGACGCCTCAAACACACTTTGCGGGACCACGCCGATCTCGATTGTGCGAACCCAGCTGTATGACAAACTGTCGCTCTTGCGGCCACTGTACTGCGCACGACAGCCACCAACTTGGCGAATGCAGCTATTCCCTCGATCCGACACGAAGAACGTGCCCTGCGGACCCATACAAAGATTCATGGGCTGATTGAACTCAGCAATCTCACAGCTTCCGTCCGTGGAGCCACCGCCCACGACGCCACACACGGTCTTGGTCTCCCAAGGCAGCTTCCCGTCACTGGAAGGCAATAATCCGCGGACGCAGTTGTTCATCGTGTCGGCCACGAGGAGCTCGCCATGTGGTCCTTCAACGATGCCCGACGGGCTTCGAAACAACGCGCGGCGGCCATCACGATATCCTGCGTTTCGCTTGTTCAAACGCCGAAGGTCATCCAGGTTGCTCAACTTCGCGGGAATGCGCTCTTGTCCTGGGATGTGGTACGAAGCGTACCCGCCAGCGATCGTGCGCACTACCAGCGACCCTTTTACAGTTCGGGTGATCTGCCGAATGCAGTGGTTGCCTGTGTCAGCGGCGACGATCGTCCCGTCAGCACACTGCCACACACTCGATGGAGAGTTGAAGCTGCACTCCAGCACTGGACCGTCACGCCAGCCTTTCTTGCCATTGCCTGCAAACGGGAACATCTCGACACCCGACAGAATTTCCTCTGCACTCACTAACGCGCTGTTTACAGGCAACGATGCAAACTTGATCTTGTGGTGACCCGTGTCACACACGAACACGTATCGCCCGTCTTCGGAAGCGCAGATCCCTTTTGGCGCCAGTAGCTCTGTGTGCTCCATTGTCTGCACCACTCGCGTCGCTGGCAGCAGGAGACCTCCGCCAGATTGCCTTTTCACCACAAAGCGAACTGCATTGTTCTGCATCGCAGCAGTCAACGCATATATGATCAGTTATTGTATTTAGCATCACTTTCATGTGTATCCAAGTACGTACGCACATGCATGTCTGTGAACGCCAGCGTCCCATTGCCATCTTTCAGGGCACAAACACTGAACGGTCGGTTGAGTGTGGCGGTGTGTATTTCTCCATCTCGTTGCCCCCTCCTGCCCGTACCAACGCGATCATTCACTGTCGCTCTTCGACCTCGGTTGTGCGCTTGATGACTGTCTGGCGAGAGCGGTATCATTCTTCGGCGTGTTTCCCCACCGTCATCATCGTTCTCCCAACTGGCGTCAACGTACGAACACTCTAAAGTGCATTCATGGTCGCCCTCGCTGTCGCCATGTCGAATTCTGTGAGTTAGAGCAGAAGCGGTAGTAGTAGAAGAAGCGGGCGTCGTGCGTCCAAGCCCTCGCATGCGCTGGCTGTTGGTCTTGGAGCTCTTCGTCGTCGCCGCCATCTTCAATGTAAAAAGTACCTTTTCTATCAGCCTGTAAGATATTCACTCCTGTGGCCGTATATTTATTTCGTGCAACCAATTTGAAGCCTCAGTTTCACATTTGACGAGCAAAAATTGCAGTTTTGATCCATAGAAAGGTCCAATCACGACAAATTTCTCACCTTATTTTGCAAATGGCTGCTCAAGATCGCCAATCAGTCGTGAACCAAAAAGCGCCAAACGCCTTTTCCAGACAACCGAGAGAAGCAGACGAGCAAGTGAGCGCCCATGGAGCGGGGCGGTACCAGCAGTAGCGGGGCGTATGCTCCACGCGCTGCGGCTTCCACCTCGGGCGCTGACCGCCGAGGCAGAAGAAGAGACAGAGACCCCAGCAGCTCCTTCAGCTCGAGCTCCTTCAACGGCAGCCGCAGCAGCACGAATGTCAACACGTCGCGCATCACAGCGACGCATCCGCAACCCCAAAAAATGCAGCACGTTGCTGACCCGACATACACCGCCAATGGAACATATAGGCGAAACACCGAGCGAGATTCCAGAGAGAAAGATGCAGTGCTGAATAGCCAGATGCAGCTGGAGCCCCGCGAGCGCGAGATCATGATGCAGCTCCTCGTGCAGATCACCGACTTTGTCACTCGCAAGCAGCAGCTGAGAAAGCGCCATCAAGGAGTAACTTCGTCAAGTGTGGCTTCAACTACATCGGACTGGCGCAAGGACTTCCGCCGTAGCAGGTATGATGAGCGAGCGCAAGATCAGCAGCGAGGCGACAACAACAGCAAGGATCTCTTCGAAGTTGTGATTGAGATCTGCGAAGACCGCATGCAGCGGTTGAGTGACACGGTAAAGTGGTTGTTGCTATAAAAGTTGCGGTTCGAGCGACAATTCGCTAAAAGATTAACGTTATGTGTGTATGTGCATTTTTGTTTCTTAGCCTGGTGCTCGTCCATATTCTCATCAGAATGGGCGAGACGACTGGATCCACAAACCGCCGCGTGTGTTGGTGGCTGAAGCCATGGTGCAGGAGCTGCTCGTGAGCCTCATGGAGATCCAGATGAATGAGAAAGAGGAGATGATTCTGGATGAAGTCGATACCGTTGAGATCATGCGTCAGTTGCATGCGCAGCTTGAACAAGACGAACAAGTGGTACTCGTGTGTCTTTGTTATAACGGATCGATTTCCGTACTTCCACTAACATATGATGGCCCTTTGCTTGAAAACTACGTTAACAACAGGTCCGCCATCGCGTGTGCGCTGCTGCGGGCGACGAGCAGCAGCTTCAGGAGCTCCAGGCGATGCTGCGGACCGATTTCCTACAGGAAGTCACCCACACGCGCGCCACCCAGCGGCTGAACGACTCGACGCAGAACAATGACGCGTCGCTGCAGTTTGCGTGGGAGACGATACAAGAGCAGAAAAAAGAGGTCGTGCGACTCCGTGCAGAGAACCACGAGCTCAAATCGAGAAAGCCCGTCTTGAGAGATTCGCCATTGTCGTCACGACTGCTCGAGTCCTCGATTTTCAATGACTCGGAACCAGTGAATGCGATCAACTTGCTGCGATCCCAACTGTCGTCGCACCACGACACGAACCTCAACATCCTGCACGACTACATCATGCGACTGGAAGATGCACTGCGTCGAGCAACTTCAGCACCAGGAGGATCGACGGACCAGAGCCACAGAGATGCGCGAGATGCGTCGGGGATCACGTTTGATTCGAGCCGCGGCGAAGAGAAAGAAAACTGGAGACCGTTCTTCTCTGGAAGTGTGGGGATGCGAGCAGACGACTTTTCTCGCACTCAGCCCGCGAGTGGACGACGCGGCACGACATCGTCGACGTCGTGCGACCAGTGCAAGCGCACCTCTGGATCGCTCATCTCACTTCAATCCGAGGTGAAACAGCTCCGTGCGCAGGTCGCGGCCGATGAAGAATCGCTCGTGGGTGCTGAGAAAGATCAACTGCACTTCAAGCGAGAGAACACGGCGTTAACGAGTTCGCTCTTGTCTGCCAAACAGCAGCAAGAGGATCTACGGCAGATGATCTTGGACATCACGCGCGAAAAGCACGAGCTCCAGAGTCAAAGTGAGTTGGACCAGCGCGCATCGGAACGCACGATCCGACTCTTGAGAGACCAGTTGGATGGACTAGATGAGCGGAACAGGCACCAAGCTCGGAAACTTGAGCGTCTCGAGCTGGAGCTCAGCAGTGAAGTCGAAGAGAAGAGACAGCGATCATCCAAAGCGTCAAAGTTCAGCTCTGCTTCAGTCGATGACTACGACCAGGTCAACGAGATTAATACTATACTGCGGGAGCGCATCAGCAGATTGCAGAGCGAGATTGAAGAGTTTGAAGCGCATGCGAGAGAGAACAAGCGAGAAATCGACGAGCTCCACTTGACTCTTGAGAAATTACGTCAAGAGAGTAAACTCCAGCACGACGCAAGCCGCAGAGTGGAGAATACACTGGAGTTGCAGGAGAAACACGAGAAAATCATATCGATGAAAGAAAAGATTGACAGCTTTCAGCAGCAGCAAGCTGATCTGGAGAGTCAGCTCAGTCAGCTCCAGCATGCGCTTTCAGATAAGAATCAGCAACTCTGTGAGCGTGATGGCGTGATCACGGAGCTCAAGCAGGACAAAAAATTGCTCGTGAGTCTTCAAAAAGTGGAGCGAGAACGGAGTTTGCTCCACCAGGATGAGCTCGAACAAGCTAAAGAGGAATGCGCGTTTCTGAAAGAGCGTCTGAGCGCTGCAATATCTGACTGCGAAGAGCTCAACGAGGCGATTCGGGTCGAAAAATCACGCTCAGAGACCATGAAAAAGCGATTTGACGAAACTGATTTTGCATTGAAGAAGCAAAATGACACTGTTATCCGAATGAAGCAAGAGATCGAAGACGCAGACATTCGAAAGCAATCACTTGAAGACCATGTAAGCGCGCAGCTGCAACTGCAAAAAGAGATCGATAAATTCAAGACATCTTCGCACGCTGTGGAGCTCCAGTCTGAAGAGCTCCAAAGCACTAATGCGCGGCTGAGTCAAGAGATCGCGGACGCAAAGACGACGATCCTCATGTGGATGAGCAAGTACAACGCGCTCTCCGAGCAGGCGAAGCGCCTTGAAGAAGATGCACAGTGCTTTTCGGAGGAACGCTACAGTCTTCAGCGACAAATCGAAACCATGGAGGCGAATCGCAGCAAGGAATTACGAGACGCTGAGCTTACAATCAAAGCGAATACAGCCAAAGTGGTATCATCTCTCCAGGAAACAGCAAAAGCAGAGCTAAACCAAGCCACGCAGAGCCTAACAAATCAGTTTGAAGCCAAGATCGCAGCATTAGACAAGTTGCATCGCGATGAACAAGAGCGAGCCCAGTCATTTCAGTCACAATTACTGGTTGTTCAAGAAAAGGCAAAAGCGGAGCTGGACCAGACACGAATGTTAGCCGCTCAGTTTGAAACCAAAGCCGCAGAGCTGGAGAGGCAGCATCGCGACCAGCTTGAGCAAACCCAGTCGCTTCAATCCGACTTGGGTCGATCGAAGAACCAAAGTTCGGAGGAACTCCACCAGCTGCGAGAATCGACATTGGGTCTCGAAACCCAAGTAAATATTCTGAACGACGCGAACCGCAAACTCCAGTACGAGCTTCGATCAGAGGAGCGCCAAAGGAAGACATTGGGGTTTCTGGTTCAAACTCTTCAAGAGCGACCGATTCTGCAGCGTCGAGCTTTCCAGGAGATGCTACTGTCGAGCCAACGACAACTCGAGTTTATGTTCATGCAGCTTTCGAATCGCGTCGAAAGAACAGGTCAGAAGTTGTTGAGTGCAGAGCTCAAGTATGCGACTTTGAAAGATCAGCTTTTCAGAAGAAGGCTTGACCAGCACTTTGAGATGTCTGTGAACAATAGTTGCAGCAACGATGCGAAGTCTGACATTGCCGAAAGCTCGCCACTAACGCTTCACATCCATACACAAGAAGAAACTGATCGCAGTCTCGTTGTCAGCGGGCGGTACCATGAACTCTGTCGAATGATACAGAAGCTAGCGACAACTTTCCAGTCCGAGGAGCTACTTTACCTTCTTCAAGGTGAGCGAGACGAAGATTTTATCAAGTTTGCAGAGTCTGTTCTCGTTCGGGTTCTGGACATTCTAGAAAATCAGGAACAGCAAATTCCTTCGACCTTCACAGCGGATGAGGTGACTGAGTTCGCCATTACACCATCCCCAGCTCTTCCATCATCAGCAACTGCTCTTCCTCGTTCAACTCAGCAGAAAGAAGACTTTGTGCGGAGCAGCAGCCTTGCAGTTTATCCTTCGGACGCAACTGCTTCTTCTCACGAGGCTCGCCGTGGCTCTCAAGTAGCAATCGAGACACGGGAAGAGCTCTCTAGCAGCACTCGCATGACGCGCGGCAGAACCAAACGATCCACCATCTACCTCAAGTGGCGCTTCATGATTGCCGCGACGCTACTCAAGCAGCAACTCGCGCAGGAGCATCTCGCGTACACGCGAATGACGACAAAGTGGATGAACGAGGCAGCTGAAAAATCAACCTACGAGAAGCAGGTGAAGCGCTGGAAGTGGAAGTGCTTGGCATTGGGTGCCACTGTGAAATCGTCTCAACGAGCGCGATCAAGTGCGTCAACAGCTCAGCGCCAAGTTGGCAAATGGCAACTTCTAAAGCATCGCCTTGAAAAGCAACAATTGAGGAAAACTGTGCTGTTCGTGCAACTGCAAGCGCTCCGCCAGCAGAAAAGCTATCAGCAATTGCAAAAGCTCTGTGCCTTCACAAGCTGGCGCTACGAGAGCAAGATTCAGAAACTGGAGACTGAGGTGAGCTCTCTAAAGCAGCTGATGAAGAAGCAGAGCCAACAACAGAGAGCATCATCGTCATCGCCATTCGCTACTTCGTTTGCGTCTTCGTCTCTGTCGCCCGTGAGCGCAGTGGCGTTGGGCAATTGTGTACGTCTTTTGCAGAAGTTCTGCGAGGACACCGACACACCGGTGGAGGTCGGTGCGAGTCAAGAAACGCTCGCTAAATATTTGATCGAGAGCAACAGCAAGATCGTAAGCTGGCGGCGCACGATCGACCGCAAGATCGAAGAGTTCAGCGACCGAAAGGAGCAGCTAGTTCGCTTGCACGACAGGTGCAATGAGATGAAAGAGCTCGTAGCTCTTCACCAGCAGCTCGTCGAGGAGACCGAGCGGAAAGCTGCAAGCCAGCAAGCGATCGTCGATGCGGCGTGCAGCTTCACGCGCGCGTACAAGACACTGCGGTCGTCGGTCTCGTCACAGATGTTCACGACCAACGAGTTTTACGCGGCGTGCAAGCGGGTGGTCGAAGTTGTGCACGCGTCGTCGCGTTTGCAATCCGTTCGCAGTGGGTTAGAAATATCGACCAGTAATAACAGGAGCTCAGCTGCCTCGACCACTACAACATCAACTACCCACACGAGCAAGCTTGCTGCTCGATTGCCTACATTGGATGAGCAGTCTGAGTTTTCTGCAAGTCGCGTCGCCGTCGAGGCGTTTGCATCTTCGACATTATCCTCAGCTGCTGTCCTACCACAAGATTCAAATGAAACGAAAAGTGACGAAACTTCAATATTGCATCATCATGACGAGCACGAGCAATCCAGACGCAGACAACGGGAGGTGGTGAATAACTCGAACATTGCGATGCTCGAGAGCGCTGTGGGCTCGCTTAGAAGCGCAAACGAAATGCGCGTGATTCTCGAGAGCGCTCTCGCAGAGAAGTCCAAGCTCTTAGAGAAGGCGGAGAAGCAGCTCGAGACCAAACGCATGCAATTCGTGGTGCTGCGCTCGTTCTTGCGCTGGAAGTGCTCGACGTACGCGCTGCGTCTGCAGGAAGCATACGCGCAACGCAGACAGCTTTCAAAGGAATAAAAAGGCTTGGGTGGAAAAAGTAATCAAGCGCACGGAGAGTTGTATCAGATTGTAATGAGTTCTTTATGTGTACGTAGCTCTTGGATTTGCTGACAAAATACTTCAGTGCACCCGCTGGGTTTACACTAAAGCCATCCAAAACAAAGAGAGATGGTAAGATATCGCATTTTCATCGGATCTGGCCATCCAGCTGTGGTGTGCGGAACGCACCGTAGTCGAGAGTGATCCGATCCGCGCAACTCTTGCGCTCCCATTGGGCCTCGGCCGAGTCCGTGCCGTCCGCGATCTTGGCCTGTAAAATTTCTTCCACCACGTCTTCGAGCGTCACCATGCCCTTGAGCTCATAGAACGGGTCGCCCTACAGCACATTCCACACCCTAGTCAACATGAATTGCCCACCATTCATTTGTGGCTCTTCAACTTTTGCTTACCAGCCCAGAGTTGTTGACATCGTAGACGAGCGCCATGTGAATCCCGCCTTTCTTGAACACGCTCAGGATTTCGCCGAGCGTCGAGTCGGCCCAGACGCGGTGCGCCGCGCGCGCGAACACGTGCACGAACTCGTGCAGCGGCACGCTCTCCTTGGGGTCGATGTACACGAGATCCTTGACGAACACGATGCCTAGCACGTCGTTCGCGTCCTTGCCGACCACGGGAATGCGCGAGAAGCCGCTGCTGTAGATCTGCTTGATCGCGTCCATGCTCAGCTCCGTACTGGCGTAAACGGTTCAAAAGTACACACACACGCGCTCACATAGTCAAGGAGAACATTGTGAAACCAAAGCAATGGATCACTCATACACAGAGCCATTCATACAGCAAGGAGAGGGATATCGGAAGGGAATAGATTTTGCTCGCCGGCACCATGATCTGGCTCACGAGCTTCTGTTTGTAGCCCATGGCGCCGCGCACGATGTGGCCTTCCTCGGGGTGCAGCGTCTGCTGCTTGACGTGGATCTCCAGCAGCTTCTGCAGCTCGCGCTTGGAGAAGACCGTGCCCAGATCGGCGCCGAGCGCGTAGTCGAGCGCCATGCCCACGGGCTTAGCCGCCGGGTAGAACAGGAAGAGTAGCACCTTGACGAGCGGCACGAGCCTGGAGCCGATGACCAGCGCGTGGCGCGAGCAGAACGCCTGCGGGATGATCTCGCCAAACACCACGATGATGACCGTCGATACGAGGAAGCCCACGAGTCCGCTGGTGAGGTCTGCCATGAGGATCGACAGCAAGCAGTTGACAGACACGTTGCCCAGGACGAGCGTCGAGAGCAACGTGTTACCGCTCTCACGCACGGGTAGGATGCGCTTCGCCGCCTCGGCCTTGACGCGCTCTTCGTCGCTTGCTTCGTCTCGCTCACCCGCGCCGATGACCACTTCGAGCCCCAGGCGGTCGAGCGACATGAGGCCGAGCGTCAAGCCCGAGAAGATCGCCGAAAGGCTCACAAGCACCATGATGAGCGCGTACCGGAGGATCTCCACAAAGACATCCCCCGTAGTGATGTGGTCGTCATCAGCAGCTTCTGCTCTAGATGCGTCTTGATTAGAAGTGAGGAGGTCATCTGTAGCTGCTGACACCACCACGAGCACCACGAGCACCACGAACACATTGATGCGCGAACCGACCATCCGCTTCTCGAATCGCCATGCGGGCATGAGAGATGCTTTCTAGGGCGAGATGTGGGAAAGAATGAATACTGATGCAAACAGTGAGTGCGCAAATGAGTGAAGGGTCACTCAGCCTGAGAATACTACGCGCTTTACGTCCCGCTGCTTGATACACGTAGCAAGTCACAAACGAATCTCCCCAAAATGGCGCCATGCGCCTCTTCAAGATCATGCTCTTTTTCAACTTGGAAAGCTGAGGAAACCCTGATGAGGAATGAACAAGACAATCGAGAATAGATACGTGAGTGAAAGCGCATCGAATATCCGAGTCAAACTCGTCGAATCTGTGCTGAGGCTTGCCGCAGCCCTTCGTTCAGCACCAGAGCTCTTCATCGATAAGCGTGAGGGCGTGCGAGTACAGAGCTAGATGCGAGGAGCTCGAATGCGCGGGATCTTCTGCACCAAAGTTCGCGAGGGCCTTCTGTGTCAAATGCAGGAGCGATTCGTCAAAGCGCAGACGCTTTTCACACACGCATACCGAGCTCAGCACCAGAAGCTTCTGACGCGCGCTCTTCACAGCTCACTAAGATTGTCAGCATTTACGCGGCGTCGCCCCAGATCGCGAGCGTGAATGAGACATTTTTGGTTGATAAGCAAGAACTTTGACATTCGCTCTTGCTCTTGCTCTGAGGGCTTTGATTGGGACTTGAACGTCACGTCGATCAGCGAGCTCCGTCTTAATGAGAGCATGCATCATTTGCGAGTTGAGCCAGAGCGAGTACCGCGTCAATATCATCTGCACCCTTCCTGTGCTCAACTCAAGCACGAGACCCCCTTCAACAGTTCACCGAGACACACAACGCAGTGTAGCGACGGCGCTCTAGTCGCACACAAACAGCAGTGGCATTCCACACGCAATGGTAGGAACGAGCAAAAAAGTGTTTGCATTGTTAGGATCCACACACTTTGGAAGAATTAGGCTTGAGCTCTGGCTGCGGAAATTCGCCAGCTTTACAATCGGTTCACTCGTTCGGTCTTCTTCGCTTCCTCGAGGATGCGAATTTGCGGCACCACTTCGCTCGGGTTTACGAGCAGCTTCTCGCCCGAGCGGATCGCCGCCGCGATATTGTTGTAGTACACATCGTACGTTCCGGTTTTGCTGGGGATGACCTGCGCCTCTCCTCCGTCGGCGCTCACAAACTTGCCGTACGTGGACTCTGGTTCGCAGCCGAATCCGCTGTCACCAGGTCGCTTCCCTTCACGGAGCTGCGACTCCTGAATGTCTTCACCGTACTTCTCAAACTTGCCCTTGGAGCCTTCAATGATGTACTTTGGCCCGAAGTCCTTGACCATCATACCCGCCGTGAGCACCACCTGCAGCCGCGGTCGTGCGTTGTACTTGAACTCGAGGTAGAAGTAGTCGTCGTTCTCCGCACCTTCGCGTTGAATCTGAACGTCTGCGCTTACCGAATCTGGCTCGCCAAATAGCTGCAGTGCTTGATCGATCAAGTGGGCACCCAGATCGTAGAGCACACCGCCTCCGAGCTCGGCCTTTTCCTTCCAGTAGCCCTTGAGAGTTGGGCGGTAGCGGTCATAGTGCGACTCAAACTTGGTGATCTCGCCCAGCGTGCCCGCGTCGATAAGCGAGCGTACAGTGAGGAAGTCACTGTCCCAGCGTCTGTTCTGGAACACAGCAAAGAGCACGCCGTGCTGCTTCGCGAGGTCGACAAGCTCCTGTGCGTCGCTTGCCGTGATCACCAGCGGCTTGTCGACCACGACGTGCTTCTTCGCGAGGATGGCCTGCTTCGCCTGCTCAAAGTGCACGTGCGTTGGCGTGGAAATGACGATCAGCTCCACGGGCGTCGCGAGCAGCTCGTCCATCGAGCGCACGATCTGCGGCGCTGGCTGCAGCACGGAGCTCTTGGACGTCGAGCGCTCGAGCACGTGCGTGATCGCGAACTTGCCCGAGCTCTGCAGTAGCGGCGCGTGGAAGACGCTCGAACCCGTGCCGAAGCCTATGAGGCCGACTGCGATGGGTGCAGGGGACGCCATGAAGTTTGTTGCTCTTCTTGTGTTCGACTGGGATGCGGAGAGTGGAGAGGAGCAGTGCGCACTTGGTGGCGAATTGCGAAATGACATTGTGTTGGGAGAGATCCAAGCAGCATACTGCCATGTCAGTCTGACGCGGTTGACCAACACTCATGTGGATACAGCTTGTGTGACATGGTCAGCATAAATTCAAGACAAGAAAAAGTTTGTCATATTCAGAACTATTATCTTTTATTTATTATACTGTACTCGATTATTGCGAATTGATTTTGTGATTTTGTGGAGTATTAAAGAAGTCTCTCTATGCCAAATACATCCAACAACATCCAGCAACATAAACCTCAATTCATTTGGACACGCTTTGTTTCGCTGGGAATATCTCCAAAACAGGGATTCACAACGCCTTAACATCGCGAAATCATCATCTCTGCGTGATTACACTCCGCTCGTGGACTGAGTCCAGGACTCAGGCTAGAGGAGATCCGCATAATGCACTTGTAGCAAGGCTACACGGGTTGCTCAAAACGCACGTGAGGGCAAATCCAAAAAAACGGTTTTAGTGAAATGGAAACTGAACAGGTTTGCGGCAATGTCAGATGAAAAGTCGACCGCATTGGCGACAACTACTTGTATACTGGAACTGGAGAGGGTGTTTCCGCTCAGAAGGTCGGGCAACCAGAGACTATGATCCTGGTTCTCGTGCATCAAGAACGCACAAGAGACCAGCTTGATCTTGCTGTTAAGAAAATGACTTATGTGTTGGTGATGCTCGGACGCTCTCGTGTGGATTAGAATGCATCTTTGAAGTGATGCATTGAAGCCATTTGGCTGTAAGGGTGGATCCGGATGTGGTTGGCGTATTTTGGAGCAGAGTGTGGTGTTAGCTCATTTTCAACAGACGAGGTATGATCGAGCTAGCTTTTTGCTCCGTTTCGGATGGTTCGTCACGCTCTGAGCTCGATTGGTGTATGAAAGTCACTTTAAATGTAAACCATTTTGGATTACTTTAGGCACAATTGCAACTGGAGTCAGCTCTTTTCTCCCCCATTTTTCTTCGCAGGCAAAAAAATAACCCTTTTTACTACTGTCCCGCAGACCTTCATTCTTGTGGTCCACTCTCTCCGAGCTCGGTTCTCATGGCGCTTGTGCCAAACCGACCAAATTCAACCACGCCCACGCATATTGTGCTAATTGCGCGCATTCCCGCGTTTGCTCGCTCTTGCGCGCGCCTATGGCGAAGAAGAAGGGGAAGAAGAAAGGTGCGTGGCATTGACGATGCAATCGTATCTGTGAGATATGTATGCACTCACACACAGACAGTCCGTCCTCACTCACGCTCCCACGCTCGTATATATCACATCGCTCGTTTGTTCACAGCAGACTCTGGTGCACAGAACCACGATGCGGCGGCCACGAGCAAGCCCGCGGCAATGGCGTTCCACTCTACGCTCTTCGACGCCGCAACGCTGCAGCAGGCGCTAGAGATGCAGGCGCAGGAGCTGGAAGTGCTGCAAGCGATCTACGACCACGACCTGGAGCTCAAATCGTCCACACCCGTGTACAACTACATTTTTACGATCCGGCTCTTCTGCGAGTCGTTTGGTGGAGGAAGCGGTGCAGCTGGTGCGGGTGCAGCAGCGGCGACCGCGGAAGTGCTCTTGCACATTGATTTTGGACGCGCGTACCCGATTAAGCAGGCGGCGAACATCGCGGTGGAGGCGAAGCACGGGCTCTCGGATGACGAGACGAAGAAGCTCGAAAAGGAGCTGGTAAAGCTCGCAGAAGAGAAAATCGGTGACGTTATGACATATGATATCGTGTCGCACGCCACGGACTTTATCCAGGAGCACTTGAAGGACCAATCGTCGTTCTTTGACCAGATGATGCAGCGCCAGCAAGACCGCGAGATCGAAAAGAAGCTCGCGGAGGACAAGCTGCACCAGCTGGAAGAAGAAGAGGCGCTCGCGAAGAACCAGGAGATTCTCGCGATCATCGACGCAGAGCGGAAGCGCAAACAGGAGAAGATGAAGAAGCGCAATAATGCCCGAAGAAGGAGGCGACATCGATCCAGCATCGACGGAGTGGACGATTATGGCGGCAGCCAGGATGAGTTTGACGGCACCGAGAGCGACTTTGGGAGCAGCAGCGACCGCGTGTCAACGATTCTGGAGCGCAATCGATCGAATGGTGGTGGTGATGACCACTTGGGTGATGATGACGATGGCGAGTCCAGCAGCGATTCGGATGACTCGTCGGAAGAGGAGACCGACTCGTTAGACGCCGAGCACTTGCATTCGCGCTATCACGGTGATTTCAAGGAGCTGGGGCTGCTAGGTCGTGGTGGTGGAGGTGAAGTGGTAAAAGTGCGGAATCGTCTCGACCGTCAGCTCTACGCCGTGAAGAAGGTGAAACTGGACCCGGAGGATCCGACCATGAAAAAGAAGATCCTGCGCGAAGTGAAAACGATCTCGAGGATGCAGCACCGACACATTGTGCGGTACTTCCAAGCGTGGATCGAAGGAGAGAGCGGAGGTTTCAGTGCTGACGAGTCGAGCGACGACGACTTTGACGAGTACGGTGATGACGACGACGACGACGATGGCGAGGGTGATGATGATGAAGACGAAGAGCAGGTGTCGCTTGAGTCCTCAGATACGCGCGACGAAATTGGACTGGGGTTGGAAACCAGCGTCACCGACGACGATGACGACTGGCTCGGTACGGTGAATCCTCCCAGCCTGGGGCTCTGGTCGACTTCCAAGCACGACAGCCGACGAAGTTCCAATCCGTATCGCAAGAATCTCAATTCCACGTCCATTCACGACGACGGATTCGACTGGGAAGGTCTCGAAGAAGCTCCGATCGACGAAGAGTTTGAAGATTCGAGCGATGATGACGGTGGAGAGCACCAGTACAGAAGGCGAAAACCGCTGCCAGCAAAGAGCCCACGACCAAAGGAGAAACGCATGAGCGAGAAGCTGTACATTCAGATGGAGTACTGTGAAGGGAAGGCGCTGCGTGAAGTTATCGACAAGGGCTCACTGTGTTCGGAGCCTGACAAGATCTGGACGCTCTTTCGCCAAATCCTCGAAGCGATCGTGTACATTCATCGACAGGGGATCATCCATCGCGACATTAAGCCGCCGAACATTTTCCTGGACGCCGAAGGAACAGTGAAGCTTGGAGATTTCGGACTGGCTGTTCGCCCACCAAAGATCCTCGATGATGAGGTTGGAGAGGAGTCTACTATCGGAGAAGACGGTAGTGGTGGCACGGGTGGCATCAACAACCCGACTGGCACTTTTCTCTCCCAATCGACAGGGTCTTCTGCTGCAGAATTGTATGACAAGCTCAAGTTTGAGAATCTGGAGAGCACGCGCGTGGCTCCGCTGCCTCGAACTCATCCTCTAGAGTACACAAGCTTCATGTCAGCGTCCGAGATGGAGAACTCCAACATCACGACCGGAGTTGGAACTGCTTTTTATCGCGCACCTGAGCAGGAGAAAGAAGGGCAGCGGTATAATCAGAAAGCGGATATGTTCTCACTGGGCATTCTGTTCTTTGAGATGTGGTCTCCACCGTTCACAACGCTGATGGAGCGCGCGCAAGCACTGACGGGGCTGCGAGAGAGACACGCGCTTCCACCAGAGTTCAACGCGCCTGATTCCGTGAAAGAGATTGTTTTGTGGCTGTGCAACCCGAATCCAGCCCAGCGTCCGAATGCCGCAGAGTTGCTGTCGAGCTCGCTGTTGCCGCCAAAGATGGAGGTGGAAGGGACGTACCTGAAAGAGGCGCTGGAGATCCTCGCAAACCCCGAGGGCAAGTTCTTTGGCCAGCTCATCGACGCGCTGCTCATACAAGAACCGGTGAACCACATTGACTACACATACGATCATTTGGAGTCTGTAAAAATGCGCAGCTACATGATCGAGCTTCGAGCGAAGACATACGTGAAAAATGTGCTGCAGGTGAGTTGCAACTACAGTGAGCGAGCGAAGTATTGTTGCTGAGGGAGCTAACATCTAATGTTGTTTTGTTCCTGTGTTTTGCAGAAAGTGTTTGAGCGTCATGGCGCGGTGGAGCACACGACGCCACTGCTGATGCCAAGAGCACAAGAGCACAACTACACTGGTATCCCGCTGATGACCCCTCAAAGCGCGTGTGGACTGCTGGATGGCGCAGGTGTCTCTGTTTCGCTCCCATTCGACCTCACGGAGCGCCTCGCTCGTTTCGTTGCTCGCCACAACATCACGCGACTGAAATGCTACCAATTCGACCGCGTGTATCGAAAAAACATTGTCGGCGGACACCCTCGTGAGCTTCTGGAATCTGATTTCGACATCATTTGGGACGACCGTGGACCATCCAAGTTCTTGGAGCTCGAAGGGCTGGAAGTGGTCGCGGAGGTGATCGACGCGCTTGCATCATCACTTGGATCGTACTACTTGCGACTCAACGACGCTCGCATCTCACGAGGTGTATTGGAGCTGTGCGACATCCCCCAGAGTGCTCGACGCGAGACGCTAAAGTTGTTTGGGAACGAAGTTTCTTGCCGAGTTCACGCCGGTGTACCCTCGACGATTCCACTCAACATGAAGCCCGGTCGCGCGAAGTTCATCTCAAGGAGAATGAAGGAACACGGGACTACCCAGGAATCAATTGATGCGCTGAAACCATTTCTACTGTTGCCGGAAGACTGCGCGACGTCACTAGAGATCATCGAGCACGAGATTCAGAAACTGTTTGCAAGGAAGCTGGCCGCAAACAAGGCGAAATACGAGAAGAATGGCGAGAACGCTGGGTCGACAGAGAGGAAACAGTCGCAGCGACGGGAAACGCAGCTGCGGCGAGTGGTCAAGGACTGCGCAGACGGGATCACAGCGCTGCGCAGTTTGCTGGAAGGGATGGAGTTTCTTCGCTTGTCGAGCCACGTTTGCACGAGAATCGACATTGGTTTGAGCCCTCGGCCGGAGCGGTATGCGTCTGGCTTCATCTTTCAGGCAGTGCTCATGAGTAACAGTGGTGCGTTGCCCGTCGTGTCAACCGCGAAAGCAGTCACAACGACTCAGGTTATCGCGGAAGGAGGGCGATATGATACGTTGATCACTCGCTTTAAGCTCCCAGCGGCGTATGTGAAGGCTTCGTCTGTCGCTGCGATGGGTGTGCGGTTTTCGATCGATAAGATTGTTTCGTGTGCCGTTGCGTCGATCACACTCGCGGCGATGGAGCCAAAGTCAGCGTGTACGGAGATTATCGGTGGCGCGCGGAAGATCTTGGTGTGCACAGCCGGGAAAGCTTCGGATACGGTGCTATTGCGCATGCAGATCGCGCTGATGCTCTGGAATCACGGTATTGGCGCCGATTATCTGCATCCTGACCCGATGCACTTGGAAGATCTTGAGGATTACTGCCTTCAGCAGGGCATCAACTGGATGGTGATTGTGCAAAAGCACATGATGCGTGAGAAGAAACAGGTCAAGGTGCGCTCAGTGAAGAATCCCTCGGAAGCGGACGTTGTGGTGAGCAGCTCGTCGCTCGTCGATGCAATGGTTGAATTGCTCGCCAGCTCGAAAAGCAGTTTTAACGATGCTGCTGGCGGCAGGAACACACACGCCCACCATGATGGGCTAAACAACAGCAACGGTCCTGGAGGATCGCACCAGCGTGGCGGACGCGAAGCCTCGGGCGGAGCAGGCTTCCAGCCGATCTTCGACGTAAAGATCGTCGACGGGAAGCACCATGTGAAAGACGGCAAGAACAAGAATAGCTCCTTGGACAATCAGAAAATCACCCGCCGCGTGTCAAAATGGATCACGTCGAGTTTCTCGTCACGCGGTGAAGAAGCCATGAAGGTTTTGTCCGTGGACCTTCCGTTTGCAGTCGCGCGAGAACTCTCGTCCGCGTTGATGGAGCACGGTGCCGAAGGACTGGACGGTGTCTGTACAAATAACCCGCGATACCGCAAGCAGCTGCGCTACACGACAGACGAGCTGCTCGCACTCACGCCAAGCGGCGGACGCGAGCGGTATGTGCTGCTGCATAGTCTTGTGGACGACCGATACGACCTCATGTCGCTGGCGCAGTCTTCAAAATCTGGCCGAAAACAATACCACACAGCGATGAAGCGCAGTCCTTGATCTGTCCATCCTGTGCGCGACGCTGGGTATCAACATCACCGTGTAAAGAAAAAGAGAAAAAAGGGAGAACACATACTTTTTGTGATCGTGTTCATTCATACATTGTTACCGGTTCTTCCCTTGTGCGACGCGAACCTGGAGCAAGCGGCGAGCGAGGTAAGAAGGAAGGCGATGGTGGGGTGGACCCCACCCCGTTCTTGCAGCTCTTCAAAAATTCAAACTCTATGCAAAGTATGCTGTTGTCGTCATTGTCGTTGCTGTCGTCGTCTATGGTTCCTCAACATCCAAGCCCAAGCTGCGGAAACTGTGATAACAGAAGACAAGACACAAGGCAAACACAACACACAACACACATCAGGACTCAATGTCCCCATATTCCATCCCACCCACCCACAGAAGTCATTGGTACTTACGTCTTGGCCTGCTTGGCGTAGATCGCTTCCACCTTCTGGCGGAACTGGTCGTTCTCCTGGACGGTCTTCTGCAGTGCCGCCGTGAACACCTCCTGCGTGATACCGTGGGTCTTCATCAGCGCGTTCGAGATCTGCTCGACGTGCTCCAGGTACAGGTGCTGAAACTCCTCCATGGCCTGCTTGGCGTCCGTGATGCCTTCCGACTTGGCGTGGTTGAGCATGTCGCGCAAAGCAGTCTCCATGCCGTTCACGAGCGATGTGAAGATGTCGAGCGTCACCTCGGGAGTCAAGTTGTCTGGGATTTCCACTGGCTCCGGCGCTGGGAACACGCTGCAGATTTATCCATTGTACACACGATTCGGATATCGTTAGAGATGTTTCTTGTTGTTGTTGTTGTTGCATTCGCGCACGCACCTTTGCATGATCTGCTGCAGATCCTGCTGAAGCGCGAGGATCTCCGCGTCGTCGGCATACTTCTCGAACGCGACTTCGAGGCTTCGGCGACTCCACTGGCGCTTGGCAACCACCTGATACAACAGCATATTATTAGCACTCTGATAGAGTCAATTTACAAGGGCAATTGATAGTTGCTAACCACAGTACCTCTTGCTCGAGCCCCTCCATCATCTGGAACAGCTGCTGCATCAGCGCCTGCTTGAACTGCACGTCGTCCAGCTCGATGTTGTTCGACTTCATGTACGTGCGCATGGCGTTCTCGATCTCTGGGATTTGTTTCTGGCACATGCATCGAAAGAGGGAGAGAGATAGCAAATCTTTACGTGAGCTTCCATGCAATACGTAGTGGCGGAAAAAATGCGATATCCATCCACCCATGTAATACGTACAAACAAGCTCTGGACGTTCAAGATCAGCTCCTTGAAGAACTTGGCGACGTCTTCTTGCGGGATCTCTTCGAACGCGACAGGGTACTTCTTCGCCGATGAGGTCGATGACGCGTCCCACCACATCTTGCCCACGCCCATGATCGCGCCCACGATGGCGACACCCGCGACGATGCCCGTGACATCGTTCGCGTAGTGCTCTGGCGTCGCGCGTGTCTGTGTGCGGCGCGACGCGGCGGAAGCAGCGAGCGAGGACGCGCCGCGACCAGCAGCCTGCGCTTCGAGTGCAGCAGCGGCAGCGGTAGAAGCGCTGCGGAGGTTGGAGCGCAGCGCAGCGCTGGCGCTCGTCTGCGTCGCGCGGCGAGTGAACGTTCCGAAGACCATTGTGGAGCGAGCTTGCTGGGTGCTGATGATGATGTTGATGGTCTTTGTTGAGAGAGGAACGACCGAGTTCCGACGGTCAAAATGCTGCCACTCAAACATGTATCCTATATTAGATCTTATATAGGATAATAAACCTTGTAAATTAGAAATAGGGCATCCCGCATAATAATTGCTTCATTTTAGAAAGGGTTATATAGTTATAAAATATACTGTCAAATATTAAAATATATACCCTCTAAAATTAGATGTAGATGTAAAGAGGAATTTGAATACCATTTACGTAGTTTTATCATATTTGAATATCAATACAATGAATTCTGTATCCTGAAGTACTTTTTGTAGAATTTATCGATATACTTTGTGCTGCTGTCGACAGATAATTTTCGACCCGAAAATGCTCATATTTTCCTTCCGACATCTCAAGAATCCCTCACTTTCTAAGTGGTGGCAAGACACACTCTCTGCTGCGAGATGCTGATGCGGGTGACTCGATGCATTGGACGCGGAAGAAAGAAATCCACGGATCTCCTTCCTGATTTCCATTCTGTGCATGTAGTTGCTCCTGAGAAGAGATCTATGGGCAAATGAAGGGGTCACTTCAGAAGAAATGCCACAAAAAAATCAAGAACAGTCGCGCAATCCTACAGTTATCAGCCACTTGGATGACGCCTACCGATGTCGACACCTTTGTGAGCGACAAATGCAAGATCAAATTGAGTAGAAGCACAGTCATCTATCCATCTTGCTCTGCATCCATGATCCGCGATCCATGGATCCATCGACCTTTTAGCACTTTTATGAATAAATCCTGCAAAGTGTCCGTGTGATGCTTTCGATATTTACACAAAACTCTACATATCCAGTCGTCCTTCCCAGCCACTCATCCGAATTATTGCGATCTCAGAAAGTAGCCATTTCAAGTAGAAGTGTGTGCGTGTGTGTGCACGCACTCGCTCACCCACGCGGGCGCAAATGGGTCACTTTCCGTTGGACTCGAAAGCTGACACCGATAGATCCAACATTACCCAACAGGCAGTCGCAGCTGGATCGATCCACTCGATCCATTTCGTACAACTAAAAATTTAATGGCGAGTTCTCGGAGACCAGCAACATGGGTGCATTGTCGCTGTATCTCTGCGGCCTCAACGTTTCCTCAATGCGTGTTTGTGGAGCCACATTTGGATGTGGTGAAGGCAAATTCTATTCTATGGGATTCTAGAATGGAAGACCCACGATTGGATTTCTTATAGGCTTCAGCTGATATCTCTTCCGTCCCCACGTTACTCACGCCTGCTTGCATATGCATATGCGCACCGACCCTACCTGACCCACAGATTGGCTATTACTCACGCTCACGGCTACTGGGCGGTTTCTTCGCAATCGGACTCTACCCAAAACACGAGCAACCAAATGCTCTGCTCGTTTCAACCATTTCAATTTCGTTTCGAACTAAAATACAAGATATCATCATAATCAGGAAGAGACTTGTCAGTGCATGTAAAAGAGTGAAAAGAGTGTGCGTTGACATCCTGTGTATGGTTGCCTCCAAAATATTCGTCCCCAAGAGATCCGGGTGGTGTCCACAGTCGATGAAGGCCACGACAGGCTTGGTAGGACAGTACATATCCAGCATCGCCAAAATAGCTGGTGGACACGGAGCCCGGGGCAAGTGTGAAGAAGATGGACACTATTAGCCACGACAACTGGCTCCGGCTCGCTTGCCCGCCTGCTTCATGCGCCACTCTGTTTGCCTGTGCGAGCGCGGGCGGCTCATGGATCCAGTGCCGAAAATCCAACAACTCAAGCATCTCGACACACCCACACGGCGCGCAAGAACTGAGAACCAGCTTGATGTTTCTGCCTACAGTGACGAAATTACACGTGCGCGCACCAATTTACATACTGACACACATGCTGACGGTGTGTATGTCTGTATATCTGTCTGAGCGGATGCGCAAGAGCAGTCGACGCGCACTCGATCTGCCACACTTTGACCGACGAATGGATGCAGTATGAGTCCCCCATCGAAACGCATCTTTCAATGTGTACAGCGCACAATTTCGAGAGGTGGACACTGGAACTGGAGCTCCGGGAGTTGACAGATCAGCCACGGCAGCTTCGTAGAACGTTCAAAGGCGACACAAGCAGAATGGGATGCTGACACTGCCAGTCCGTATCCCTTTGCAGCGATCGATCAATACCAATCCACCACAGAGCACTTACTCTTTTTTCGTTTTGTATGCTCCATGGGTGCTTCTCCGACATGACACCAGAAACTCCCTGCCTCTTGTTCCGCGAACCCAGCTGGTTTCAGTGCAGCAAAAGATTATAGTTTTGTATCCATAATTACAGCCACAGAGTACGCGTGAAGCCCAGCTGGTTGCGGAGAAGTTGCCCACATGGTCGACCACAATGTGCATTTGTACACTTTGGCTCGGAAGGCCACGCAGAGCGAGATCTTCGCGTCAACAGGCGGGTTTTCGGCCCACCCGCTCTCACGTCAAGTGGAGTCAAAGAACATCAGGAATCGCCAACTCCACTTTGAGCACCACACATCCAGACACCTGGTGTTTTCCTGGTTGCCAAGCTGTGTCTCGCAGATATTCCCCAGCTGCTCTGAAGCGCACATGTCTGCGTTGGATGATGCGCCCAGCACCATGGACTACAAAGTATCTGACATCGAAAGCAGCAGCGATGACTCGTTCTGCAATGTGTAGGTACTGCACTGGTGATATGATACAGTACGAATGCATGATCACAGCGCGTCTATCTAAAAAAAAGACTGGGAAACCAACCAACCAACTGAAATGAAACCAGTGCAATCAACTGCAAGAGGCAAAATTGCAAAAAAAGTATCCTTGTGACGAGGGTCACACAACGCAAAACCTTCTTCGATTTCGATCGATTTTTTGCGTCGAAGAAGTTCGAACGCGCGAACTGGCTCTCTCGCGGTACCTACCGTAGAGTGGGTCGGTCAGTCAGTTAGTCAGACAAATGCAGTTGCATTGTATTGGGAAAGCGAGCAAATCTTTCCTTTCCAAGTAGCGAAAAGTCAAACAGCGCTCATGATTGTGCACCACTTTGAATCGCTTTCTTGTATAAAATCAATATTTGGCACATGCAGCAGCAGCATTCAACAATGCCCGAGCCAGCTGCTGGTGGGTGAGTGGCGCCGCCAGAATGGCACTTGCATGAACTGAAGCGTCTGGATCTTTCTGGGTCGCCTTTCAAAAAAAGTCTTCGCAACTTTGAAAGGCGAAGACAAATTGTGCTTGTCCTTTCCCGAAACCTGCCCGAGCCCCGCCTCGCCCTTTCCCCCTTTTTATATTTGGGCTTTTGCTCGTTCCTTCTTCGCTATCATACATGACCGTAGAGTGAAGGACGAGTTTTAGGTCTGAACTGAACTCTTGCAAACCAGCTGGTTTCGGATCTGCGACGCCCTTCTTTTTTTGCAATTTTGCAACAGCGTTTGTATAGGGAATCGCGAATATACGGGGTTTTCTTCAGCGCGCCAGCTGTAAATTGATAACCACACGGCATTTTACCGAGTGCAAACCGAGCGGCGCGCACACTTGCTTTTTGTATGCTCGGAGCGTCGTCTGCTGGTTGGGTCGACGGCTGTCAGGATAGCTGACTGACTTGTAACTGTAAATCTGTGTGCGAGCAAGCAAGCGCGGGCCACCGGGGATGGATTGCACGCAACCGCACGCGCCCCCAGTCATTACATAATTCAATTTGCACGCTCGCTGCAACTCGACTACGAACGCGAAGATCCGTCCACCCAGCGTTTCAAAAGCAGTATTAGCTCACTGCACGACCACAGGCAAAAGAAAAGACCAGCAACCACGACGTCTCCTCCGAAACCCACCAGCAGCATCAACATGTCCACGGGACTACACTCGGCGCGCGAAGAACTGGGGCTGCCCAACGTGGCCCCGCACGGCAACGGCAACTCCAGCTACTTCATGGGTGGCCAACACGACCCCGCAAACCACGGTGGCCACAGCCACGCGCTCCAGAAGCCGCTGGCGCTCAGCCCACGCACCTTCGGCATGGATGACCTGCGCGACTTCTGCGGCCCGCTCGGCACGTTCAAGACCGGCTTGACGCCGCGTGTGTTCAGCACGGGCTTGACCCCGCGCTCGGGCTTCACGCCTCGCTTCACCACCGGATTCACGCCACGCATCAGCGTCACGGGCTTGGGACAGATCCACCAGCAACAACAGCAACACCACCAGCAGCAGAGCGACACAAACGCGTTCTTCAGCCGTAACACGGGTTTCTCGCCTCGCGCCTCGGAGGCTCCGCAGAGCCAGAAGATCTCGCCAACGGGCTTCACGCCAAAGGATGTCACGGGTATGAAAGCGCCGATGCGCTACCCTGGCGCGTTCAATGTCAGCAGCAACAGTCCACAGAAGATGAACCTGGGCCAGCCGCAGCCCGCCCAGCAGATGCACCACTCTCAGATGCACCAGTACAACCACCACCCGAGCCACCACGACTCCATGGCAGCGCAGAACGAGATGGCGATGAACATGTCAATGTACGAGTACATGGGCCGCCCAACCATCCATCAGCCACAGCAGCAGCAGCACATGCAAGACTTCCGCTCCACGTCCTCCAAGGTCTCGCCAATCTCGGACAAGGGATCGGACCAGGACGACCTCGACGAGCGCCGTCGCATGAAGAACCGTGAGCGTGTGCGCAAGTGCCGCAAGCGCAAGCAGGACCGCCTCAACTTCCTGGAAGACCGCACTGCGGAGCTCGAGAAGGAGAACCACCAGCTGAAGAACAAGATGGCACGAAAGGCGGTCAGCGGCAACGTTGAACCGCTGAACGAGGCGCAGCTGAAGGAGCTTCGCAAGAAGCAGAACACGACCATTGCATCCTACATTCGCGCGTACAACGAAGTCGAAGCTGGTGTGTTTGACGCCACTGCGCACAACATCTGGGCTGACAATGCTGAGATCGTGTACGGCAACAACGGCAGCGCTCTCTACGGGGTTGACATGATCGTCGGCAACAAGCGCGCCAGCAGCGCGGTGTTCTCCATGTACAAGATCAAGCAGTACAACATCCAGTGGAAGCCTAACACGACCGATAAGTGCGCGGTGCACTGGGAGGTGGATGTGGTGCTTCGCTCAGACGCGCCTCGCTCTATCCCACTGACGGCGCCATTCGCCGACCTAAGCTCCCACTTTGGTCCAAACGAAGTGCTTTCGTTCCGCATGACGTCGCACCTGACTTTTGACGACGGCAAGATCACGGAAGAAATCCGCCAGCTTAACCTGTCTCCGATCTCGGAAGCCGTGTTCGCCAAGTTCGCGCAGGACCCAAAGCAGGCGTCTGACGTGTTGCGATGCCTCCTCGTCGCCGCATAAAGCGCTCGCGTCCACAAGATAGAACCCACCTCAACAACAAAGTTATTAGTACGAATCACCATAGCCCTAGGAAGGAGTCACCCACTCAGCTTCTGTTGATTATACTCGATGTAAAATAATGTCCACAATCGATTGACCCATTCATACATGCTTCATGTTTCCTTCTGCCTTTACTTCTTCCGTTCGATTCACCTGATCGAACTCTCTTGCTCCATCCGAACCGAGCTCACCCATGACTTCACAAATGGAGAAAAGCTTTTCCAGTCATTCAACTCCTCCATCGCCCTCGCAAAAGAAATTGCCACATGACTGACTGATCATGTGAGCGAGGGATTCTGTTGCGTGGCAGGCAGACAGACAGAGTACTACATACACACACCATAGAACAATACACGAAGGGAAAAAAGAAAAGAAGGGTCGAGCGTGGGCTTATATATATGTTATCATCAATCTATGTGAGTGCCTGTCGTGAAGCGTGTCACCTGAAAATTCTGCGACAAAAACAACCGCGAGCGCTTCGTGTTGACTGCGGAGGTGTCTTCTCTCTCTCTCTTCCATCGATCGCTGCGATCGAAAAATGAAAAAACTCAATCAAGCTTTTCAATCTACAGCTTGCGCGCGACATCTACAGAAAGCAGTCATAGAAAAAAGGAGGTATGTGGTCAGTCACTGTGGAGAATCAAGTTGCGGTGACGCTGTTTGTGGTGCGTAGTATGTTCAAACTCACCCGCAAATACAGTGTCGAGCGTCTCGATGTTGTTCGCCTTGAGAATATCTTCTGGGACATCGCACATCTCGTTCAATTGCTGCGCATACAGATGATGCACACATTCACAAACAAACAAATGACGAGTAGGGGTGTTAGCAAAGGCGTGCCCAACAACTCACGTGCCAACACAACGTAGAAGCGCGAGCGGCTGCACAATTACAACCAGCGCATGGACGCTCGCACGTACCTCGATTTCCGCGAACGAGCCGATGTACTTGATCTCGTCGAGCGTCTGGAGGAACACCTGCGGGTAGTTGGCGCGGATCTTGCTCTTCTCGAAGTAGAAGTCGCGCAGCTCCTTGTTCTCTTCCAAGCTGCAGTCGATCTCCTTGTACACGATGCGCTTGCCGTTCAGGAGCTGCACGAGCTGCGTGATCTGGTTCTTCTGGTCGGCCACCGACACCATGGACGAGGTCAGCACCACGCAAGTGGTCTATTACGGAGCGGCCATGATAGAGAACACAGGAGGTTAGCACCGGTTATATCAATTGGCGTATGCAGTCAGTCAAATGAGCAGCGCGCGCGATACGTGCAGAGGAGGAAGAGATCCGTACGTTCTTCGGCGAGGAGGAGCTCATGGCGCTTAGCTTGACTTGGCTTGGCTTAGCGTGCTTTTCTTTCGGGAGCTTTCTTCTTCAAATGGCGGCGGACGGCTTCCACTTTCACGTCGCGTGGCTCGTTCGTTCTTGGTGGCCAAGGAATTGAAACAGTGCTTTCCTGATTCAAAATGAAGCCCGCGTTAAGTACGAAAAAGAATCCGCTCTAAGTACGAAGTATTTTTGTACGATCAAAACGACCGTTTTCATATACTGAATCTCATATAGATTGCGATGCTTTTGGTCGAAAATATTATAGCAAGCAAGCCATAGATGCGTGGTGTGGACCACTCCGTTCAAAATAACGATACAAACAAACGCGCAGTCACTTGCCATTTCGCCAACTGCAAGCAGGCGACACCGAAGCGAGCCAAGCGACCAAGCAAGTCCGGATCATGGAGACGAGCAACGCAAGTACCGGTACAGATGGCGGCAGCGCCGACGATCGCGAGCACCGCGTGGAGAACCCGTCGCGTAGCTTGGACGCATCTGGCCCTAACGTCAGCAGCGGTGGTGGACGCAACAACGTGGTCGTCAAGGTCGGCATGGTCGGCGACGCGCAGGTCGGCAAGACAAGTCTCATGGTCAAGTACGTCGAGGGCAAGTTCGATGAAGACTACATTCACACGCTCGGTACGTGTATTACTGGCGATACTATGGCTAGTCTGCGTGTGGTCACGGCTTTGCGGAGTACTGTAGACAACCTTGTGGTGCTGACTGATTTATTTCGTCACTGCATTGTCTAGGCGTGAACTTCATGGAGAAGACGATCGCGCTTCGCAACACCGAGATCACATTCAGCATCTGGGACCTGGGAGGTATGCATTAGCAAAGGGGCCATGAGATAACTCTCAGTACTGGTTGGACTAAACAAGCGTGTTGTTACTGTAGGCCACCGCGAGTTCATCAGCATGCTGCCGCTGGTGTGCAACGACGCGGTCGCGATCTTGTTCATGTTTGACCTTTCGCGGAAAGCGACGCTCACGAGCGTCAAGGAGTGGTATCGCCAAGTGCGTTCCATCAACAAGGTAATGCGTGATACAAGTGACGACGACTTGAACGTGTGAGCGTTTGCTGATTCGCTGACGTTTCGTTTTATGGTCATATTGGTGACGAACAGAACGCGTTCCCGTTCCTGATCGGCATGAAGTACGACCATTTCACGAATTTCCCACTGGAAGAGCAGGAAGACATCACCAAACAGGTGAGTTTTGTAGCACCTGAATGATCGCCAGCCATTTGGTTAATCATGACTAACCCTGTCGAATGTATTCCTACATCATCATTATTTATGTGGCGATAGGCTCGCAAGTTCGCGAAGGCGATGAAAGCACCGCTCATCTTCACGTCGGCGTCGCACTCGATCAACGTCCAGAAACTGTTCAAGGTCGTGCTCAGCAAAGTGTTTGATCTTAAGTGCACAGTACCGATGATCGAGCGGATCGGCGACCCCATTCTTCAATATTAAAACTGCCTACAACATGCTCGTTAAAGCGCCACAGCCATCATGAAACACAGTGAAAAAGTAATTTGAGTAAATATGAGCTCTTGCATCAATTCCCAATACACTTGATTGGGGTTGTAGACGTCTGTTTCCCATTGTGATGGTTGGTTACCTGAAGTGGCTGTCGCATGGCAATGAACAAACTTCTTCAGCTGTAGAATACAGCGGCTGGTATCACCACATAGGTTAAGCGTTGGTCTCTAAGGTAACAACATACTTTGTCCGCTTTCGCTCAAGCTCTCTCACACACTCCACGACGCACAAGACGGCGGGTGACGAGGACCTACACATTGTAGCGATCAGTATTGGCCCTATTGCGCGTGGCAAATGTCAGGGTCGCCGGTCGCTCGAAGCAAAAAGCAGCTAACGTTACGCCTCCAGGTGGACAAGGCATGGTGCTTCGTACTGAGCTCTTCAGCACCTCCGAAGGGCTGTTCCAGTCGAACGATTAGGTCCTGGGATCACCTCCATGTTCCCAA
>JALBZZ010000213.1:0-46872 GCA_038051095.1 Globisporangium irregulare
TACGTTTTCCTTTGAAACTACATACCAAAATGAGCCAATTTTGATGTAACATAATAATGGGGGGTGTCTGTAGGTAAAATGACATTATGTTGACTATCCGCAACATAAAATTAGCCTCGAACTTAACGCAGCAAGTGAACTGATCTTGGAATTCGTATAATATATTCTAACCAAATGATTGAAGTAAGTTCGCGTTTGGGCGGTTTTACAATGGATGGTTCCCAGCAAAGCGCCACAAAGAGACGTCTGCTTAAAAAGCTCGCGAAATGAGCCCCTCAGGTCGCTTCCTTCCATCCTTCATCCCTCATTGAGCATTTGCTACGTTCTGGCGTCCAGCGTTCTACGAAAAGAAGGGGGCATCATGAGTGCGCTGAAGCGTCACGACGTTGTGATCATCGGAGCGGGCGTCGCAGGTTTGCGTTGCGCGCACCAGCTTGTGCACGAGAAGGGAGTGAAAGACGTACTGGTCGTGGACGCGCAGGACCGCGTGGGCGGTCGCATCCTTCCAGACACGGACTTCATTCCTGGTATGACGGTTGAAATCGGTGCAGAGCTGCTTCACGGTGCCAACACGACGCTCACTCGACTCGCGGAAGAGCAGAAGTGGGGCTTGCGGGAGATCTTCACATGGGCTCAGGTGAGATGACCGAACGAGTGTGTGTGGAGTGAGGAGACATCTGTTGATCTATGTACATTGCATGTGTGGGGAGCCGTTTCAGTACCAGAGTCTCGTTGACCCGAGCGCTCTGGTCTCGCATCGATTAATCAGCCTATGATTAGCTTGCAAACTACATGTGCGCGAGCTCTTGTAATCATTTGGCCTTCATACGTATGCAATATCAAATGTTACCTAATTAGCATCGCAAGGCGAGAGGCTTCGGCTTTTCATTCATGCTGCCGGTGTCACCAGTTCTTGGCCATTGGTTTTAGTATGAGTCCACCTTGCGAAGTCAGTCTGGTTTCAAACATACTTTCAAGCACAAAGCAAAGCAAAATCTATATAACACGTCAACCAATTCGACACGATTTAAATTCAAAGTCTCTCCAACGCGTATCTCTTGCCGATCTCGTTACACGGTATTGTACTAACGGTCTGTTTGTGTCTGTTGGTATTTTCGCATTGCTGATGAATTGCTAGGGTGACGGTGGTCCGACTGATCCAGCGCCGGATGGAGGTATTGGCTACTACTACCTGGGCGACCAGAAGCGCATGCTCGCGTTCGATGACGAGGACCCAGACTTTTGCAAGTTCAACGACGCGGTCTCGCACTTGAGCGAGATCGAAGACGTGGATGCGATCCCGCATGACCAGTCCATGATGGACTACTTCAAGAGTTACAGTCTCTCGGCGTCAATGATGAAGCTCGCGGACGCAGGATACGCCAACACGGCCGGTAGCAACCTCGAGGACATCTCGCTGCGTGTGACCTGCAAGTACGAGCGCCAGTGGATTGACCTCGAAGACGAGGGCGACTACCGCGTCGTGCCCACTTTCGGACGCATCATTGAGCATTTCAAGACGGGCATCGACACGCAGCTCAGCTGGCCCGTGGCGAGCATCGACTACTCGAACGCCGATAGCATCGTGCTCACGAGCAAAAGCGGAGAGCAAATGTCCTGCCGACGCCTAGTGGTGACGGTGCCGACGTCGGTGTTCAAAGACATCGAGTACGTGCCGTGCCTGCCGCAAGCTAAGGCGGACGCCGTGGACTCGTACGGGATGCGTCGCGCGGCGAAAGTGCTGATGCACTTCACGAACTCGTTCTGGCCCGAGAACACGCACGGTGTGATCTGCTCGGACTGCTTTTTGCCCGAGTTCTGGGTGAACAGCTCCAAGGGCGTGGGCCACCTCATCTTGAACGGAGATGCTGTTGCCGAGGCGCTCTACGCTGAGGAAGCTCTTGCCAACAAGGAGGTGCAGTACCTGGTCACGGGCTTCGCTGGCTCGGACTGTGCGGACCGCCTGAAGCTTCTCAATCAGGAAGAGATCATTGAGAAGTTCCTGGACCAACTCGACATGATCTACGGCACGAAGGAACGACCCACGCCTGCGCGCTCGAGCTTCGTCAAGGGCAAGTACGTGGACTGGGGTGACGTCGAGTACATCCGCGGTGGCTACAGCTTTCCTCGCGTGGGGCAATCGGACACCGCTGCCAGCGACCTCGCGCAAGCCATCGAGAAGCGCATCTTCTTCGCGGGTGAAGCCACGTCGTTCGAGCAGCCGGGCATGTCGGTGCACAGCGCCATGGACACGGGTACTCGCGCTGCAGCTCAAGTGGCGGCATCGCTGTAGACTTCTGCAGATTGCCGCTTCTTTTTTTTTGAGACCATTGCGTGTATAGAGGAAACAAACCAAACAAATCGAATACATTTTCTGATTGCATGTTTGTTCAATAGTTTTGCTTCTGTGACCAGACGTGAACGGGCATAACGTAGGGCACTGCGAAGTCTAAGGAGTCACACGAAACTAATGGTGGTTGCATTTATTGAACTGCTATGCATTATGCCAACCTAAATCTTCACTCTTCACTCAAGTCACATGTACGAATACCTAAGTCAAATATTTATAAGCATAAAACGGATATCCTCTTCCAGTCTTGTTCCTTCGTGCGCTGAGTTCTGGAAGTTGTGCTTCTTGGGGGCTGCGCCGCCCTGGTTTCAACTCGACGATGTGATGTTGCTGCGAGTTGCATACTTACAGCATCTCAATAGTGACTCACAGCTGACTCGCGCTCCAAGCGGCTCAACACGTGCTTCCCAAACGTGAATCGCTTGAGGTAGTCGGCGTTGTGTCGAATGATGCATACAATCCGTTCACGGTCGGCCGGGTCAGCTTTATCAAGAAGCTTCTGGACGACGTAGTTTCCGTACATATGCTTCATCATCGGAAGCAATGGGCACGACGACCCAGTCTCATCACATTGCAGAATGAAGTCGATGGTGCGGGCGATTTCAGCCTTGGTTGCGCGGTCCAAGCAGGCTTCCACGACGTTGCTCGCATACTTGTGCTGGCTCCATCGACCAATCTCCGGGAAAACAGCATCCATCACCACCCGTCGTTGGTCGGGCTCGCCGTGACTAATGACATGCTGGACGACGTAGTTTCCAAACTGGTCTTTCACGAGATCATGGCACTTGAAAACGATCTCACTCACGATCGGGCGAATCTGGGCTGGCGAGCAGTGCTCCAAGATGCGCTGGATCACGCGACAGCCGTAGGAGTGGGTCGAGAACCCAGCCGCGTTCCCAACGATGTCGTCGATAATGAATTGAACGTCTTCACCGGTGACTCTGTGTCGCGTTTCCAGATCCTCGCCCGACTCAACGCTTCGCTTCCAAGACGCAGCTTCAATGCATTTCTGAAGAACATGGTTGCCGTTCTGATCAGTGATGCACTTCAGAACGTGTCCTCTCAGCTCCTTGATCAGAGCCAGCTGTTCCTCGACTTGAGTGACCTCAAGCGCTCTCTGGATAACCCGGCAGCCGTACACTTGAAGAGCAAGGCTGATCATGTTGGCTCTCATCTGCTCTACCAAAAGCTGCTGCTGCTTCACTGAGCCGTGCTCGAAGAACTTCTGGATGACGTAGTTCCCGAAAACATCCGTCATCAGAACCAGCGCATTGGGAAATATTTCTTCGAAAGCGTCATCCTTGGTTTGCTCATCTGCTTTCTCCAGCTTCTGCTGAATGAATCTGGAGCCGCTTTGATCTCTGGCAAACAGCAGCAGGTGCCCCTTGATAGCAGACAGCTCCCACTTGTCAGACTTGGAAGCCGAGTTGAACTCTTCGAGAAGACTGGTCGATGAATACGAGTGTGCAACAGGATGCAGCATCTCGTAGTCGGCTCGTCGGCTGGATCCAGACCTGGAGCGATAGAGTGAACTTGGATGCGGGGCAACATTTTGATAGGTGTCGCGAGGATTAAATCCATGTGCTGGTCTCGCTGGAAGGTAGGACTGGTAGTCTCTCACCTGTCTTCCAGACGCCTTCATAGATCCATAGATGCCGCCGAGTCTGGGTTGATAGTTCGAACCAGCTCGGTGAACTGGAAAGTCAAACTCAGCAGCCGGGGCACCGACCGAAGACGTGCCGGTGTAGTAGCTGTCTTCGCTCGACCCCCATGGGTGCTTTGGCTGGTCGATTGCAGTCGGACGGCCACGAAAACCTAATGGTAGATGCGGATGCACAGCAAACGGCGACAGATTCGAATGCAAAGCGTTCGCGTGCACTGGCTGGCTCACGCTTCGGCTGAGTGTGCGACTCTGCTGAAAATTGCTAGCGAGAGGGAAATCTTGAGCACCTTGTCTGCTGTGACGCATGCCACTGAACGAATAGCCCGAGGAGTGTCCGACGTCGTCGCGGCGGTATCGCACTTGGTCGTCGATTCGCAACCTTTCCATACCATCAACCTCATCTCTTGAGAAGAGTGAGTTGCAACTGCTCACAGCAACTGAATCGTAGATGTGTGTTGGTGCGCTTGAAAACTCCTCTTGAAGTCTGCCAACCATTGAGAGACCTGGCGGCGCACAGCATGGTTCAGAAGGCTCGTCGTGGCTTGAACTCACGGAGCATGCAGAACTGGACGCATTAGAACCTTGGTTCGAGTAGCCTGGGGTGCTGTCGTATGACAGATCCGACACCACGTGAGTATCCGAATGATCTGGCGAAGCATACAGAAAGTTGAACTGATTTTGTTGAGGCTCCTTGCCCCAGACTTCGTTCATTTCATCTCGGGATCTGCACAACAGTTCAGGGACGAGATCCTTGCTCTTGAGTTTGTCCTGAAGCACGTTAATAAATGTCAGTAAAGCACTGTTATCATCTCTAATGGCGGTAGAAAAAGTCACTCACCAAGTTCAAAGGAGACAGATCCTGCTTTTTTTCTTGATTGTTTTCGAACGACCCACTCTGCAGCAAAATCGAGAGTTAGAGGAAGCAGATTAAAGCAGTGAGGAACAAGAAACAAGCTTTACTCACTTGTTCGGCGATAGGTGGAGCACTCCATGATCGCTGAATGTCCATTCCAATAGTAGCAGAGTTGCAGCGAATACTGGTTTCACCTTCTCCGTCCTGGTTGTCGTTCGAAGAACCAAGGTTCCCCTTGGATGGATCAGAAAGGTGACAAGGCAGCTGCGAGCCTGGCTTGATGTCTTCGCGCGGCATCCCGTAGCTCAACAGAGACGAGCGACCGATCACCTGATGTGACGGCGGTGTTGAGCTCGAGCGCTGGTAGAGTCTCGACGGCCGCGTGATGCCGTCTGTCGACCACATCGACGATGGAAAGCTGTCTGGAGCACACTTGATTGGATCTTGGAGCTTCACTCGTGTCAACTCCACTGGATTACCTAAACGGGAAGACTTCTCTTGACCGAGCAAGCCACTTCTGCGCGATTGCGGGATTGCTTCCACTTTCTTGCCTCTCGTCGACTTCATGTCTGTTTGGCCCATCGAGTTCGTGTCAATGGCAGCGCTTGGATTTGGCACAGATGATCAATAAGCAACAAATATATCCACGGCTATGTACCCTTTTTGTTCAGTTGCGCTGCACTTGAAAGTCTGGTCAGCCGCTCTTGCTGCTTGCTGTTGGAGTGGCGAGGAGCGGTCTTGATACCGAAATTTGTTCAAAGCCTGCTGGTGTGACTGGGAGTGAGTTGAGCGTTAAAGAGTGCTGTGCTTTCGTTGCAGAAATGTCGTCCTCTCCGCTTGCCACCAAAGCAGCAACGTGCAGTTTCTTCTTCGTTGCGCTTCTTCGCTCGCTCTTCTTCGCTTCCGTTGGATGAATCGAAACGCCGCCGCTGACTGGGGGTGGGTGGATCGGTGGGATGTGGGGTTAAGAGTATGTGACTCTTGTGATGCTTGTGCTGTGGGTTCCGGTCCGCGGGTTGAGCACGAGGCTGCAGATTGAGAAATGAAATGGTTGAGCGCGCGCGCACACAACTCACCTGCCCCCGTATCGTTATTTTTAAGGCCACGCGGTTGGTTGCAGTTGCTCTTTCCGCGCGCACAGGAGTGATTGATCTCGCATTCGGATGCGGACGTGCCGGCGGGCGGGTTGCTGTCGTTTGTTTGCCTGTGCGCGTACGCGTTTTCCCAACTGCGTTTCAAGATCGAAGATTACCGTAATTTATTATTTCCGTGTCCCAAACCTTTCGCAGTGACGGCCGTCACTTTCATTGAAAGCACAACTTATTTTTCGAACAAAAAATTCAAGCCCGTGGACGAACGGCAGGCAGCTGTGCAAACACCAGGCGCCAGATATGGTCAATGCGCAGTGCCGTGACCCTCTCGCTCGCTCTTTCAAACTCACCTGGATACATACCTTTTCGCTCAATGGATTGCTTTTCCGGGTCTGTCCATTCGCCCGCAAGCAGTCAGCGAAAACAGCACGTGGTGCAATACATAACATACCAACGCAATCGAAAAGCATTTTTTTTAGGAATCTATTTGGAAGCAGCAAGTGCGTGAAAGATCGCGACTGAGAGGAACTTTCTGATATTTCGCGTTGTCATGGAATCGTTGGGGTAATATGTCACGCTTTCGTACCACAGTGCACTGTTGAGTGGCAGGATGGAAAGACAGTTGGTGGTTGAGGCTAACGCACGCGCAATGTACACACTGATTCCTGTCTACAACGACGTGATGCGAATAGACTCGGCGGGGAAGAAGTGAACATCCCTTACATTGCATGCAGGCACCACCGCAATTGCACTTGCACCACTTGCTGGGTTGCAGGTATCTAGCACTTTAGTCACGCGATAGGTACAATAGAAAAAGGCGGCATGAGAGCAGATCCTGATCGTGACGATACGAACACAACAAATTTCAAAAGCGTCTGTGCTTTTGCATCATGAATAAATCCCGTGAGGACGCGCCAGAGTTCTTGTTTTTTTTTCTGTGTCGTCTTTAGATGTTAGTGAATTGCCTTTTCGTTCTTTCGGGGATCGTCGCGAAGGATCGTCGCCGCTGAAGTGCAACACATAATCGGCCACAAAACAATCATTTTGATAGCAGTACCGACCGTCATTCTGGATCCGAGAGACTGAAGAGACACGCTTCCATGTTTGTGCGACAATGTTGGTGTTGAACTCTTCTCGCGCCTCCGTCCAGTAACGAGTCGAGCCCGCTTGAGCGGTTTTTACCTTGGTTTCCCCTCATGGAACCAGCTCTCACGATTCTCCTTGGTGGGTATAGTAAAGTACCGTGTGTACCTGATCTTGGCTGCATTTCAGAAAGCTCGAGTCCGTCTCTCTTTGGTGACTGAGCGAGCGGGAACACTTCCTCAGTGTCGTTATCTCGCGAGGCAAGTCCTTTGCACATGACTTTGCACGCATTCAAAAGTATCCATTTCAGAGAGAGCAGCCATGCTCGCCCCCAGATCTGTAGACGTAATTTACTTTCATGAAGAGACAGGGGCAACTTCAACAAATGCGGAGAAATCAAGCGACGAGAAGGACACAGTTCAACGTTTCCTCCCCATCAATCCAGTTCACTCACACAGAGCCCAGTCAGCTGCGCGCGCAACAAAAAGAGTAGCCATTTGGTTCATCAGTGGATGGATTAACTGGGCAGTGACATCTGATTGCAAAGGGAATCCAGCAGCATGTCAAACAGGAAAGTTGTCCATTGCGGGGGGGAAAGGAAGGGTCTACAAAAAAGTGCAATATGAGCAAAAATCATACTGTTCGTCCGTCTGCACACTTAGAACGAGCGAGTCTACGAGCGCTGCTGCTGCTTGAGAGCCAGCATCGTAACGGCGGCAACGCCAGCGGTGACCAGAGAGGCAGTTGCCAGTGCTTTTCGGGAAAGATACCACGGCTCCTCTGCGTCTTGCAGCGCTTTCTTTCTCGCGACCTCTCGCTCTCGCTGCGCCTTGGTCTTGCGCGTGAAAATGGACGACTCGGCTGAGGCAGTGGACTCGGTGGTGGTGGTGGTGGTAACCGTCGTCTTGGTCGTCTTGGTCGTAGCGGTGTGCTGCTGTGCGCGCGCGGCTTCCGCTGCTGCGATCTCTTCAGTGCGGCTCTCAAACATGCCACCCCAAGTTTGTCGCTCTTGGCTCTTTTGGTCGTTGATGAGCTTCGTCACGCGGTCCAGCAACGCTCGGCACGACTTGTCCTTTGGCGTGAGCTTCGCGGCGATGATCAGATCCTGCTTCGCGTCGCTGTACTTGCCAAGCTTGAACGAAGCCTGCGCACGGCGGAAGCGCGCTTTCGACGGCCATTCCTCGAACAGCACCTGGTCGCTCAGACCGATTCTGCCCATCCACGTCACCACATTACCGTGGCGGTTCTCGCCCAGCACCGTCAGAATGCTCAGTGCATTGGTGCACGCGATCTCGGCATCATGGTACGCGTCGAGCTTGAGTTTGCACGCGCCAATGTTCAAGTGGCAACGGATCATCGTCTGCAGCATTGTCGCTTTCTCCTTGTGGGTGGCGCCGTCCTGGTCAACGCGCTGCAAGTAGCCGAGCGATCGCAAGTAGCTGTAGATCGCATCTTCGAGGCTGTTGTTGCGGAATTGCTCGTTACCGGTATCTGCCAACGCGATGGATTCAGCGATCAGGTCCTTCGTTTTCATTTCGTCAATCGACTTCTCTGGGATCTTGACATCCTTCTTCTGCATGAACAAACGAGCGTAGTCGGTCTTGACAATCACCACTTCATCGTGTGGACGGATCTCGTCGACCACACCTTCACCATACGGCGTCGAAACCTTCATGTGCATGCGCAAGTAAGGCTCGTTCGGTTCCTCACTCACAGTATCCTGGCGCAAATACGCGAGAGTCGGGTTCTTGGAAGCAGCGTCGGTATCTAGTTGAACCACGTACATCTTCGTCTCCTTGCGGAACGTGATCACGACACCTCGTCCGAATGGTGTCACGATGCGAGTTTTGTCCGGCAAAGGAGTCACGCTCACAGCACCAGGGTGGTGCGCTTCGACATGGAAGTGATTGCCAGGGATGTACAGACCAGCGTTCGCGGTCGCGGTTCCAAACGCAGCGGGGTGCTGGGCCTGCGCTTTGAGTAGCGCTGCAGTCTTGTGGAAGTGCTCAATGCTTTCGTCGTTCTCCTTCTTCTTGAGCTCCAACATGGCAACCTTTCGCTCGTGGAGCTCCACGGAGTTGTACCCGAACGTGATGCGCACCAGGACCTTGCCCGGAGATGTCGTCGGCGAACCAGTGATCGCGGACGCTGGGGTCTTGAGGTCCACCCACTTCTCGTGCGTAAGCTGGTCCAAGAAATCGCTGCTGCTGATCTCCATTTCGCCCAAAACGACGTCAGCGATGATGCCAGCGCTGCTTTGCACGCTGAGCTTGATCGAGAAGCTCTTCGCCTTGACGCCTTCGTACACCAACGCTTCGTTCCAGTACGCACATCCTTTGCTTGCATCGAAAGGCACGGCAGCAGTGCGCAAGTGCTTCTTCGTCGCCTTTTCAAACGCAGAAAGTGGCGACACCATCGTTGACACATACAGCGCTGGGTCTTGCGAAGACGCGTTGCTCAGCACTGGGTTTTGCGCAATCACGTCAGCGAGTCCCTGCGCAGTCACGACTTCCACGCGCACACATCCCGCGGCTTTGCCTGTGCTCTTGCTGAGATCTACGCCGTTCTTGTTCTGCTTTGGCTGGACAAACGACTCCTTTGCGAGCTGCAACTCGCTCTCGAGCTGGATCGAGATCACTTCGTACGGTGAGAGCGACACGCTTTCCCACATCATTGAGTTGCCGAGAAACGACGAGTTCGAGTTGGACGACGATGGCGAACTGTTGAGCGATTGCACGTCGCTCATGCTTGCACGTTGGTGGGTAGACTTCTGCGCGTTCTAAGTGTGGTGATGGTGATGCTGCTGCTCCTAGAGAGTGGCGCTCGGCAATTGCGTCGCGCTACTTCTGATGTCGAAATGATCGCGCGTCAGCCATTTCTCTCTCGCTCGCTCGCTCGCTCATCCAAATCAAAAGCACTGGAGTGAACCGTGGGACCGGTTCAGCTATTGAACCGCCGATTGAGCTCTCTAAAATGGCATAAAACGGTGGCATCGAATGCAAATACAGAGAGAGACTCATGAGTCTTTTCGTGTCGCAAGATTTCACACAGACAAAACGCCCAGCGCAATCATAGTAACACACAGCAAGACGAGAAGAAGAAGAAGAAGGGTCGACGTGGAGGCACCATGTTGGCGCGGCCGCGGAGCTCGTTACCGGCAGGTAGTACCGGTGCAAACTCGATGCATCGCCGCCGGTCAGACCCTCCACGCTCGAAGCAGCAGCCACTGAAGCAGTCGTCGCCGCTGCGCGTGATCTCCGTCGACCGCCCAAAGCGCATGAAGCGCGCGCTGGACGCCGCCAAAGAGCAGCCAGTGGACACAACGCTCGAGCAGTGGAGAACGCGTATCTTTGGACGCCACGCGACAAGATCTACTCGCCGCCGTGGTCGTGAGTATCGTGCGCTTCCAGCGGGTGATGCAGCTGACAACGAGGAAGATGACGCTGAGTTTGCGAGCAACGTGGTTGTGAGCGCAAAGTACACGGCGTTGAACTTCTTTCCGCGCGTGCTGCTCGCGCAAGTCAAGCGTCCGTCGAATATGTATTTCCTGTTTATCGCAGTGCTTCAGACGATCAAGGAAGTGAGCAACACGAACGGCGTGCCGACGATCCTGTTGCCACTGGTCTTCGTGTTTATCTGCAGCGCGATCAAAGAAGCGCTGGAAGACCGCGAGCGTCACCGCGCCGACGCGCTCATGAACAGCAAGTCTGTTCTGTGCATGAGTGCGATGGGCGAATGGGAGCTGAAGCAGTGGGGCGACGTGCAAGTGGGAGACATCGTGAAAGTACTCAACGATGAGACAGTCCCCGCAGATTTGTTCATGCTCCGTGCTGAAGAACTCGATGACCCCAGTTTGGATGCTGAAGTCGTCCGCAAGATCAAGAAGGAAAACGGTGAAGACGCGTTACAGAAGGGTCAAGCGGATTATGAACAAATCGATCTCTCTGAGAAGACCGGCACTGACGAACCCCAGCCACAACCACGCTCTGGCGGGAACTTGGCGTACATTGAAACCAAATCGCTCGACGGAGAGACAAATCTGAAGATCCGAACAGCGATCCCAGTGGTTGCGACACTGTCATCTCTTCCCTGCGACCTCAACGCGCTTCGTGGCGTGATCGAGTGCGAGCCTCCAAACAACCGGATTGCGACGTTTGATGGGAGTTTCTCCGTGACTTTGGACAAAAATCAGGCTGCTGCTTTAGGTCTTCAAGGTGCAGTGGAGGGCGGGGATCGGCCAACAGCAGCAGTAGTGGCAGACTCGGCAAGGACAGGTCACAGCTTGCTCCAGCAGTTGCAGAAGAGTCCAGACGGCTTGCTGAGTGTTCGCACCCCAATCACAGCAAAGCAAATGGTGCTGCGCAGCTGTGTAGTTCGCAACACTCGAGCGATCATTGGCATCGCAATCTTCACGGGTCACGAGACGAAGGTGTTTTGCAGCAACACTGATCCCGTTGTGAAGACGTCTTCAGTGGAGCAGCGCCTGAATTCACTGATCATCGGCGTTGTCTTTATCCAGCAGCTCGTGTGTTCGCTTGGCGCGCTGCTCGGTGCCTACTGGATGATCAGCCAGGGAAACTCGTATTGGTACTTGCATGGATCTTCCAAGATTGGAGAACTGGAACTGGATCCGCCCCGCGAGCGACTTGCGTTCCATCATGGAAGTGGCCACTTCCCGTTTCAAGAGCTCATCAAGTTGCACGTGCGGTACTTCATCATCATGCAGAACTTTGTGCCGATCTCGCTGAACGTCTCGCTGGAGTTTGTCAAGTACTGGCAGGCATACTTCATCGAGCAAGATCTGAACATGTATGACGAAGTGTCGGATACTCCTGCGCTTGTGCGCTCGTCGGCTCTCAATGAAGATCTCGGACGCGTCCACCACATCTTCACAGACAAGACCGGAACACTGACGATGAACCTGATGCTATTTCGATTCTGCATGATTGCTGGGAAACACTACGGTGGTGAAGTGCGGGAGAGTGATACTCTAGAATCTTCGTCTGGTACTGCGACGCAGGCATCGAGTTCGCAATTCGTCAAGTTTGATCCGACAGAGCTGTTTGCTGATCTCAGAGCTGGAGGCGAGCACGCGGATCAGATTCGACTCTTTCTGCGGCACTTGGCGCTGTGTCACACCCTGATTCCTGCAAAGCCGTTTGCAGAAATGTGTGCAAGCACATCGCCACAGTACTCGGCTTCTTCCCCGGATGAGCAAGCGCTAGTGTCTGCAGCTGCTCACTGCAATGTGCGCTTTGTGCACCGCACACCAAATGCACTGACGATTCTGGAGCCTGGACTCGACGAGCCTAGCGTCTACAAACTGCTCAATCTCTTGGAATTCGACAGCGACCGGAAGCGAATGACGGTGATTGTCGAAGACCCAGGAGGTGAGATTCTGCTCTTGTGCAAAGGCGCTGACAATGTAATTTTGGAGCGCCTCGTAGCAGACCAAACGGACGATCCAACGAAAGTTGATGAAGTGTACGCTCAGTTATCCCACTACGCCAAGTGCGGCATGCGCACGCTGTGTCTGGCATACAAGAAAATCGACCGCGCAGAGTACAAAATGTGGAACCAGCGGTTCGTATCTGCCATGTCGTCGATGGACGAGCTCGTGAAGAGGCGTCAAGGGCTCCCGAACGCAATCGATCCGCTCATGAACGAGATTGAAGCAGATCTCACGCTGCTCGGAGTGACTGCTGTGCAAGACAAACTGCAGGATGGCGTGCCCAAGACGCTACAGCTGCTTCAACAGACAAACATGAAAGTGTGGACACTGACGGGCGACAAAATCGAGACGGCGATTAACATCGGATACGCGTGCTCTTTGCTCACGAGCGATATGGAGGTGATGCAGGTGTCCTCAGATGAATATGTCGCAGTGGCGAAAGGGTTGCAAGAGGTGGCAATGCGTCAAGAGAAGATCTCAGCCATGTCAGCTACTGCAAAGTCGCTAGAGCCAAAGCGCCGTCGCCGGATGCAGCTGCACGCGCCGACTCAGCCCTGGGATCAGCGCTTGAAAAAGTCGATAGAAGCTTTTTTGTTTGGGGCTCCACCGCCACCAAAGAAGAAACGCGTGCGTGGTCGGAAAGCTGGTCGGCGAAACAATTCGTCACACGGCATCTATTCGCCCGTCTCGACTTTGGACCGCGACGACGGCGGCTCCGACGGGAACGATGCAGACGACGATGCTGACGAAGGGGCTTTGCTGGCGCGCGGCGGTCCGTTGGGCGGCCTTGGTAGCGCTTCAGCTTCTTCTTCGGTACCCACTATCGCACTGGTTATCGACGGCAAGTCGCTTGAGAACGCATTGCGTCCACGTCTCCGCCCACTGTTCTACCAAGTCACGAAGATGTGCACGTCGGTGATCTGCTGCCGCGTGTCTCCGAAGCAGAAAGCGGATATTGTGGAGTTCGTGCGGTACTACGAACCGGAGAGCATCACTTTAGCGATTGGTGATGGCGCGAACGATGTCGGAATGATCCAGGCTGCTCACGTCGGTGTTGGCATTTCTGGTCAAGAAGGCATGCAAGCCGTGAACTCGTCAGATTATGCGATCGGTCAGTTCCGCTTTCTCCAGCGGCTGCTGTTTGTCCACGGTCGCTGGGCGTACCGCCGCGTCGCAAAGCTGATGAGTTACATGCTCTACAAGAACGTGACGTACGTACTGACGACATTTTGGTTTGGCTGCTTCAACGGGTTCTCCGGCCAGCCGCTGATCTTGGACGTCGCCGCGCAGAGCTTCAATGTGCTCTACACGAGTCTCCCGCTGGTACTCTTTGCTGTTTTTGACCAGGACATTTCGTCTGAGAGCGCGGCCAAGTTCCCATATTTATACTCACTCGGTCAAAAGAACGTGCTGCTGACGCGCCGCGTGTTCTGGCCGTGGATCCTGAACGGCATCTGGCACTCGCTCATCATCTTTTTCATCTCTGCATGGGGGTTCCAAGGTGATCTGTCGGTGTCCACAAAACACGTCAACCATCCAGCAACAGTGTCGTCGAGCGGACAGGAAGACGGACTCGTGACTCTGGGCTTCGTGGTGTTTACGAACCTGGTCATTGTCGTGAACCTGAAACTGGTGCTCGAGACGTTTATGGTGACGTGGCACTTCCTGACCACGATCTTCGCGTCGATCGCGCTGTGGTTTGGCATTGGCACGCTGTTGTCGTCTCCGAACAGTCGATTCCGCCACGCGGCGGGAGAAATGACGTTCTTGCTGCAGGTGCCGTTGTTTTGGGCGTTGTGTGTTCTCGTCGTCACGCTCAGTCTGATGCGAGACGTGCTGTGGAAAATCGTGCGGCGCATGAATTTCCCGTCGACGTATCACATTTTGCAAGAGCGGGAGATGCTGAGCATGAATAACTCGCCACGAAGTATGCTGAACGAGTACAAGGGGATCATGTGGCCGGATGTCCAGGTACCGATCCTGGACTACGCAAAGATGCTGCGCCAGATCCCTCCGTTCGAGAGCGCGCAGGAGTCGTTCATGCGCTCGTCGCCGCTCGCAGAGAGCTTGATCTCCAGCAGCAGTAGCAATGAGCTCGAAAGCAGTCGGCACATTCGAGCGCGTGCGTCTTTCCATGTGACGGAGCTTCACGAAGACAAGTACGGTGTCTGGGAAGAAGAGGAGCACCATGAGCTCCACCAGCATATCGAGGGCTCGACGTCGTCTTCTGCTGCTGCCTTTGGTATCAGCAACGCCTCTCAGTCAATGCTGCCAGCGGGCAGTAGTAGCATCAGCGCTCCAGATCCAGATTCTTTGCGGAAACAATACCACGGCTACGCGTTCTCGGAAGATGAAAACGTCGACAGTGACGTCGAAGCAGCGTCCGCGTCAAAGGCGTCGGAAAAGTATACAGGGCAGTCAGGTGGCGGCGGTGCTCCTGCTATTGGAGGCGGCCGGACCTTCAAGAAGATGCTGAAAAGCGTGCGCGGACCCAAAAATGCTTGATTCTGATCAAGTAGGAAAACATGTAATACCAAATAGTAACTATCAAGCAAGCCGTTGCTGTCCACAAACTACCAATGTTGAAGCTATGTTTCAATAGGAGGATCCGCTTTAGTGACGTCGCAAAGTGCTTTGTTTTGCTCGTCTGTCAGTGAGAAGTACAGTCGACAATCTCGATTCTTTTGAACACTCAAGAAGGTCCTCTATTTAAGATCTACACGGTAGTAGCAGGTGGATGGTGGTGTGTGCGTCTCTTTAGGTATCAAAGCGGCGTTGGTGGTGAAAGCGCCATTCGAGAAGCTCGTGACGTACCGTTCGTACGTGGAGCAGGTCATTAATTCATACACAGGCACAATTATGGTGGACGGCACAGCAGTCGACGCCGCCGCGCAGCAGGAAGCGCGCAAGCTCAAGCATGCGGAGAAGGAGCGCCTCGAAGTCGAGAAGCTCGAGCAGCGCATCAAGGAGCAGACGCCCGCGCGCGGCTCGCAGCTGGAGGAAGCAGCCAACTTTGAGTTCTTCCCGCTTTCCGACGCCACGAAGAGAGGTGCGGTAACAAATTGCTGTCGCGTGTGATGCTCTGCTGTTGGTGCTCATAGTTGTGGTCTTGCTATGCGATAGGTCTGCAGAGAGGCAAGTTCGCCAAGCCGACGCTGATCCAGGTCGGCGCCATCCCACACGCGCTCGCAGGGTACGTATGCAATGCAATAATAATCTACTTGTTCTACTGCGCATGGGTACTCAGTACTTGTTTGGTATCTCTTTTGCTTTTGCCTCATGTAGTCGCGACATCCTGGCTGCCGCGAAGACCGGTTCCGGTAAGACGCTGGCGTTCCTGATCCCGATTCTGGAGAAGCTCTACCGCTCGCGATGGGACGTGGAGGACGGTCTCGGCGCGCTCGTGATCTCGCCGACGCGCGAGCTGGCGCTGCAGATCTTCGAAGTGCTGCGTTCGCTGGGCAAGATGCACTCGTTCTCCGCGGGTCTCGTGATCGGCGGCAAGAACTTCAAAGAGGAGCAGTACCGCCTCATCCGCATGAACATTTTGATCTGCACGCCCGGCCGACTGCTGCAGCACATGGAGCAGACGCCGAACTTTGATCCGTCGAACCTGCAGATCCTCGTGCTCGACGAAGCCGACCGCATCCTGGACATGGGCTTCCAGGCGCAGCTCACGTCGATCGTGTCGTACCTGCCGCCGACGCGCCAGACGATGCTTTTCTCGGCCACGCAGACCAAGTCGGTCAAAGACCTCGCGAAGTTGAGTCTGAACGAACCTGAGTACATCGCGGTACACGAGAAGTCGGCGCAAGCGACGCCCAGCGGCCTCGCGCAGAGCTACGTAGTCTGCGGGCTCGAGAAGAAGCTCGACGTGCTGCTCTCGTTCATCAAGTCGCACTTGAAGCAGAAGGCCATCGTGTTTTTGTCCACGTGTCGGCAGGTGCGCTTTGTGCACCAAGTGTTTTGCAAACTGCAGCCTGGCATCCCTCTACTGGCGCTGCACGGCAAGTATAAGCAGGGCAAGCGCGTGGAGATCTACTATGAGTTCCTGAACAAGCCCGCGGCGGTGCTCTTCGCGACGGATATCGCGGCGCGAGGCCTCGACTTCCCGCAGGTCGACTGGGTCGTACAGCTCGACTGCCCGGAAGACACGGCGAACTATATCCACCGCGTGGGCCGAACCGCGCGATACAACAAGCAGGGCAAGGCACTGCTGACGCTGCTGCCGTCCGAGGTTGAGGGCATGGTGAAGGCGTTCGAGGAAGCCAAGATCCCGATCAAGGAGATCAAGGTAAACCCGGCGAAGACGCAGAGCTGTCGCCAGAAAGTCACGTCGGTCGTCGCTGCGGATAAGGAGATCAAGGCGCTCGGCCAGAAGGCGTTCATGTCGTACGTGCGATCTGTGTACCTGCAGCCGAACCGCGAGGTGTTTGACGCATCCGTGCTGCCGCTGGATGAGTTTGCGCTCTCGTACGGTCTCCCCGGCGCACCGCGCATGCCGTTCCTGTCGAAGCTCAAGGAGGACCAGGAGTCGATGCGCGAGGAGCTCCGCGGCAAGAAGAACGTGAACCGCAAGCTGCAGATGCTCAAGGACAAGATCAAGGCCGAGAAGGAGCGCAAGCGGCTCGAGAAGCAGCTGACATCGCTCAAGAAGGATGGCAGCAAGGCGAGGGAGGCGGTGGCCGTGGAAGAGGCGGAAGAAGAGGAGAGTGACGAGGAAGACTCGCTCATGGTTGTGAAGCGCCGTCACGACTGGGACAAGGACGATAAGGAAGAAGAGGACGACGAAGAGCCGATCGACCTGGACGCGTCGCGCAAGAAGAAGAAGGCCAAGAAGATCCGCGTGGACAACGAGGTGTCGTACAACCGTGTGGTGTTCGACGAAGACGGCAACAGCATGAAGGTACTGGAGCAGATGGCGGCGCAGCACATCGACGTGGACGAGGAATTCGCGGACGTGGAGGCCAAGTCCAAGCAGTTCCAGGCGCAGGTCGCGGCGCGACTGAAGGAGAAGGATGCCGAGGATCGCCGCTTGGAGAAAGAGCGCGTGCGCGCCAAGCATCACAAGAAGCGCATGAAAGAGAAGGGCGAGCGCGAAGGAGACGACGAGGACGACGAGGACAATGACGAGGGTGCGGACGGACCACGTCTTGGTGGCGTGTCCTCTGATGAGGATGAAGACATGGAGAGCGCGGGTAGTGGTAACGATGATAGCGAAGGCAGTGGTGATGATGACGATGATAGCGCGAGTGAAAGTGAGAGTGAGGATGACAGCACAAGCAGGAAGCACAAGGTGGTGAGTCGCGACGCTGTGGCGAGCCAAGAAGAGCTGGCGCTGCGTCTGCTGCAGAAGCGATAAGCGCTTTGAGTGCTACTGCTGAATTAGTGAGGTAGCCACTTGGTTATGCAGCTCCTCGTTTCATGGAGAGTTCCCTATTTGATAAGAGAAAAATAACGATTGATTTTTGCCATAGAGAAGAAATGCTTTAGACCAATTGCTCGTCATATTTATATCAACCGACTCGCTCAAGCGTCAAAGCTGCTTCCTTCAAAAGCCGCAGTCGTAATTGTCTTGCTGATGTGCAAATGTCAACTGAGGAGTTTGGCGAAAGTGATGACGCGTTGGACGACTCGATCTACGAAGATGAAGCGTTTGACGAGTACTCCGACTCGTTCGAGTCTGGTGACGGTGATGAAGATGGTAACGACGGTGAGAGCAACACGGCTCTTAATCACAGCGACGAGGAAGACAGTGACCATGGGAAGCAAGATCGACACTTGAACGAGTGCAGCTGCCGATGTGAGCGCGGAGACCTCGTGCAGGTGTTCTGGGAGGGCGAACGCGAGTGGTTCAGCGGAAAAGTGGCTCAAATCGACAAGCTCAGTGGCCAATGCTTCGTCCAGTATGACGACGGGGAAGAGGCGTGGGAGGTACTACGTACGTAAGATTGATTGATTGATGTGTGATATGGCATCACGCTTGACTTCCCTCTCTTGTTGCGCTTTAAAGACTCGAGATCGTATGCGCTACGCACCTGAAGCATTCGAATTTGCTTCTGAGGCATTCCAGCAGCTTCAATTACTCTTTCCCCACGATGCTACTCAGAAGGAGAAAGCGGTGGTGCTTGTTCGCCTGCTTGGAGCCAAGGTTCTTGTCTACTGGCGCGATTCCTCGTCCTGGTTTCCAGGATCGATCGCACAAGTCGACAGCGAGGCTCTTACTTTGCAGGCCGAATACGACGACGGCGATCTGCGCTGGGAACCGGTATGTAGGAGGTTGAGCTTTGGCTTTCTTTATTATCACGAATTCTCCAGTGTCACTAAAAGTATCTTCTTCGTCTCTAAACTGTGACAGGAACGCGATTTCTTCAACATCCTCGTTCGCGTATCTACGCGAACCGCGACGAGTCCAGGAACAAGTGCTAGCCACCCTACCGTCGCTCCATTACATGCAGACCTTGTAGACGCTGAGTCTGAGGTTGAGCGTGTCCTCATCCCGCGCGCTTACAAAGCCGTGATCCCTGACCATTTCCAGCCAGAGCGAACGGCACAACCGTACATCAGCGTCACCAACACCATCGGGTCCATTATTACTCCCCGAAGAGGCAGATACAGCGAGCGGCGATATCTCCACAACAGTCTGAAGCTCGAGTGCGCGACGTCAGAGATTCAAGTATCGTTCGCCGATGGAATCGTATCACGAGACTGTCTTGTTCAGACGGATGTTGTTGCTGGGGAGTGGATGGGAAATGGCGATCGCCCAAATCTGGTGCAGCATTTTTCACAGTGTGGCTAACTTGGTGGTGCAGATAGGAAGAAGCAAATTGCGAAATCGCTCACAACACAATGCTGTAGACACAAAGAACGAGAGGGGGGACATTGATTATTCATGTTAGCTCTTGTTTTGTGTTATTCGGTGAGTGGCTCAACTGACAAATCTTCGCTTGGCGTGCATACTTCGTGCTCGTTAGAGGGAGCAGCTTCCGTTTCATAAATGGTGGTGGAGGTTCCGCCAAGCACTACAACGCTACCTCCTGTCACCGGCACAGCAGAGCTTCAGCTTTGTATCAGAAACTGCTGCAGCACCAGCTCGACTGCGAGTTTCGAGTATCCGCGTGCGACGGACGGAAAGTGTCGTTGCGCTTGCTGATATCCGACTTGCGCTCGAAAATGTCTTGGTGCTCCAAGATGCTGTTCACCAGCGCCTTGGAGGCGTCGTCGATGTGCTTATTCTCTTTCGCGGACGTCTCGAACCACCCAGCAAAGCCATTCGTTTCGCAGAACGCGTCGAGAAAGTTGCGATCGACGTCCCCAGACAAATCGCACTGTCACATAATGCAAGTGCATATCGATTAGAATGGGAGACAATCACTCTCCTACTAGAGAAAGCACCAAAGCAAACATCGCACCTTGTTGCCGCACAGGATCACTGGCAGCGGCTTGTTGTTTGGGAGCTCGACCTAAACACGCCAACATCCGTCAGAAAATCAATCCATTATACTTACGCAGAGATAGCGTCGTACCTTGGTGTCGATCTCCTTCTTCCACTGATGCAATCAAATTCAATTGTAGCACACAAGCAACGCATCAATTTCACTGCGATTTCTCTAATCATAGTGCAAGTCAAGAAGCAGCAGTCTTACCTTGATCACACTCTCGAATGTTTCTGGGCGGGAGATATCATACACCAGCAACGCACCAAGTGCGTCCTTGTAATAAACCTGTTCAATGCCACAGTCAACCCAATCAGCTTCATCAGTCCATCACGCTTCTGCCACCCGACCCTCAAGCGTATACGTACCCGGTTCAACGCGCGGAAGTGCTCTTGGCCTACGACCAGAAAGGAGAAAGAAGAAACCCATACAGATCCATTAGCGAAATGCACATCGATGTCTTCGACTCAATCATGCTTTTCTCTTTCTCTTGTTCACGTACCAGCAATGTCCCACAACTGAAGACGCACAGTCGTTCCGCTGACCGTCACCGCCTTCAGCGCAAAGTCGACGCCGATCGTCGTGCGGTGGTGTTCCGAAAACGCGTCGTGCACGTATCTATCATGTAAAAAGAGAGCACATCCAACCATAACACGACCGTTAAGTGTATGTAGCTCCTCGAGGGATCCATAATGGATACTCTTCCTCCCTTCCCTCTCCTAGCTTTTCAGCACGCATTGGAGGTTGGCATACACAACAACAGCAACAAAATAAACAGCAAAACGCACCGCTTGATGATGCTGGTCTTGCCCGTGGCGGCGTCGCCCAGCACAAGCACTTTGATGACCGCGTCCTGCGCGGCGTTGACTCGGCGTTCGGCCATCTTTCTCGTCTTCTCTCGTCTTGCGGGTTCAACTTGGGAAGTGTGTTCTCTTTCCGAGGAATCCCTTCCGCTCGATATTGGTGCTATACCGGTAGGTCGGTATGTGTACTGCATATATTCGCTGAGGTTGTAGATGAAGAATGGCTGTCAGCAATAGCTTTGGAAAATGGTACTTTGCCGAGATGTCCATTGTCCGCAAGATTTGTCTGTCCAAATACCGGTTTACTGAACTCTACAATTACCTTACATTTGCATACTGGGAGATACCTGTCCAATGAAAAGTGTAATTTCAACACAAGACATTCTCGTTTATAGCATCCCCTTTGCATTTACATTTGCTGCGTGGATCCTTCTTCCATGTAAAACAACAGGCTTTCCTATTAGGAAAGCCTGTTGTTGTCTTTCCAATCAGGCAAGGATGGCTACGCGGTCATTACATACCAAGATGGCGACGTCCAATGCATCCTCTCGTGGCGCGACTACCACCGCCTCCACCACCAGCTCAGGACATGCATCAGCACCAGCGACTCGCCACGCGCGCCCGCCAATGTGCCCTGTCACCCGCACGTTCAGTAGCGGCAGCACCGGCAGCGAGGGCAACGCTGCAGCGCCAGAGACGCCTGCGCCAAGCAGCAGTCTGAAGCGCGGTGCGCGCTGCCGCTTGCCCAGTGGCGAGCGCGTTGATGACGACCCGAGACGCATCGACGCTGTCGTGATGATACTGGATGACGTTCTCTATGATCACACGGGCATGCTCGCGCATTTTGCGATCGACCGCGCAGTCCACCAGCTGATCCAGGAGCGCGCATTCCCCACCATCGCTGCCGCGTTCGAAGCGCTGCAGACGTTCCGCAATGCGTACGGATACCGCAAGCGGTTCCCACGCTTTGTCGACAGCTTAATGACACAGAACAAGCTTTCTCCTGAGAGCGCAGTGCGCGTTGTAAACGCGTATTACGAGAGCCAGATCCCCGAAGCGCGCTCGATCAAGCCCTTCGAGCGCGCCAGAGACACTCTCGCGACGCTCGCGGACGCAGGCTACAAGCTGGGACTCGTGCTCGTGGGGAAAAGAGAGGTACAGCTGGAGCGGTTGCACACCCTTGGACTGCAGGATTTCTTCCCCGAGATCGCGTTCGTGGACTGCAATCCGAGCATCCAGCAGCTCACCAAGGCGATGAAGGAGATCGGAAGGCGGCTGATGCTGCAGCCGTCGTCGATCCTCTTTGTCGGTCGCAAAGTGTTCTATGAGATCAAGGCGGCAAACAAAGTCGGGATGGTTACTGCGCGAACGGTAAGCAATGACGCCATGCAATGCTGCTGTATTTTGTAGAGTTTTATTGCACGCGGATACTCACTCCTATGTATGTCATCTGGTCATTCTACAGCTGCATGGGAAGTACACGAGTGTCATGCCGATCGAAGAGCTCGAGCAGCCCGATTTCCAGGTTCGTTCACTGATTAGTACGATTGATCCGTGTATTAGCTCTCATCAACTGATCAACTTTTGTAATTGTTGCTTCGGCAGATCGCGTCAATTGAAGAAGTGATCGCGATCGTCCGGCTCGCCGACCAGCAGATGATCAAGCCAAAGATCGTAGCTCTTGGGGGTGGTACTGGACTCGCAGTGCTGCTGAAGGAGCTACGCAACTACCCAGCCGACCTCACCGCAATTGTCACTGGTAACATGGAAATCTTTGTCTAGTTTTTTCAGATGGACTGGTTCTCATCGTATCTTCTTTGTGTATGTTACTGTTGCTTAGTCTTTGACTCGGGTCGACATTCGGGAGCTCTTCGCAAGTACTTGGGTATTTTACCGCCAGGAGACATTCGCAACTGTCTGGTGGCGCTCTCCGACTCGGACGAACTCATGAACAAGCTCATGAACTACCGTTTCAAGGAAAACTTCATGGAGGGCTGCAGTCTCGGCAACCTGCTGCTGGCCGCGCTCACGGATATCCAAGGTGGCTTTGACAAGGCGATCACGTCGATCTCGGACATTTTGAACATCCACGGCAACGTGCTACCAGCCACGCTCGACAACACGGAGCTGTGCGCAGAGCTCGAGGACGGCTCGGTCGTCGTGTCCGAGGTGAACGTGCGTAGCCCCACGGTCGTGGACAAAGACACCGGTGAAGAACGCAAGAAAGCGCCGATCAAACGCGTGTTTCTCGAGAACGAGAACGTCTCCGCGTTCCTGCCGGCCGTGAAGGCGATCGAGAATGCCGACATCATCGTACTCAGCCCCGGGGGCTTCTACACGTCGATCATCTCCACGCTGCTCGTGCCGGGCATCCGCGACGCGATCCAGCGCAGCGCCGGCGCGACTGTATACATCAGCAACGTCGCAACGCAATGCGGACAGACTGATGGCTACACTTTGAGCGACACGGTCGAGATCCTCGGCAAGTACTTGGGCGAGAACGCGATCGACTACGTGATCGCCAACAACGCGATCCCGCAGTCGGACATGCTCGCGCCGTATTTCGCGCGCGGCGAGCAGCTTTTACTGCCAATAGGCGACATGTCGGAGCGCGCTAAGCCCGTGCTGCTGCAGGGGAAAACGTTTGAAGAGGTCGACATGCAAGCGGCAAGAGAGTGGAAGAAAACGCCCATGATCAAACATAGTGGGAAAATGGTCGTCGCCATGCTCTATAGCATTATCGATCAAGAACTAGAGGGGATGAAGGCAAAACTGATGCTTGGCGGCCATTACCACCCGCGGATCCCACTCACGCCCCGCGGGATCTCGCCCGGAGGACGACAGCCGACAACGGCGACACCAACCACACATGCTAGTAGCTACAGCCACCGATCTTCTCCATCCACAGCGACAAGCACTCGACAAAGTCAAGCTCCAGATCGCAGCGGCAGCAGTAGAGACTCGCACGACAAACAACAGCCACGAGACTTCGCGAACGAAGCCACAACAACGTCCAGCCGAGGCAGCGCGGTGGTACTTGGAGCTCTCGTCGCGCTTATCGCGATCACCACAGCGATCGGGGAACTGCGTCACGGATGAAGCTCCTTCCTTTCCTTCCTGGGTGTGACGACCCACGAGACCATAACGACAGCCAATATAAATACTTTAGAGCTTCATGCCAGGTATGAAGAGCGTGATGATTGCTCGCTGATCTCTCTCGCCATCTCCATCTACAGAAGGCATCACTCTCACTCACACTCAGACATATACAATTCACGCGATGGGCGTGGTCTGGAACGGCGTCGCGCCGATCTGGTCCTCAAAACCGTGGTACGAGACCATAAACTCGCTGAATGCCTGCGTCGCGATGAAGAGCGTGAGAAACTCGCGCTTGTCAGGCGATGACGCCGCCAGATAACTCGCTTCGTCGAAGAACACCATCTTCTTCTTCGAATACTCGTCCGTCCACACGTAGCGGTGGTACCCAAAGTCGCCGATGAGGTTGTGCACGGTCTTGTAGAACAGCGAGCGCACCGCGATCTCGGGGAAGACGAGCGGCTTTGTCGGGAAGTGGTTGGCAAACACGTGGTCGCTCTTGCTCACGTTCGGCTTGAGGCACTCGTAAAGCTCATCACGGAGTCCGTAGAGCATCTTCTCTGGCAGCGAGCACGGGATCTCGCCACGGAGCACGCAGCCCTTGTCCAGGTCGACCACGAGCATGTCTTCATTGAGCAGCTCGCTCAACGTTGCTTCGTCGAGCGAGCTCTTCTCCACGCCAAAGATGAACGGCGTCGGGCACTCGAGGTACTGCAGCATGCGCTTTGGCAGCATGGGAAGGTACACGTGCGGCCACAGCAGCGGGTACATGAGCGCGCGCAGCGACTCGCTTACTTTCATGAGCACCGACAGGTACGACGAGATGAACAGGATGCGGCTCTCAAAGAGCGCGGCCGTGAACACCATGAGTACCGTCGAGATGTCGAGTGTGTCAAAGAGGATGCGGATTGAATGGTCGAGACGCGGCAGTGTTGCGAGCATCGCCGCTGAGGATGCCGCTGCAGATCCCGCGAGCGACGACGATGCAGGTGAAGGCACAGAGGAAGACGACGAGGACGATACAGAAGCTTGGTGGTACAGCGAGATGTTCTCGAGCGATACGGCCCTTGCAACCTTGGACAGCACCTTCTTGTCGAGTGAGAACGGTTCTTTGTTGTACTTTGGCGGTGAGAGAGATGAGGACCCCGCGGCTGCTCGAACCAGCTTCTCCTTCGCAGCCTCGATGGTCTCGAGCTCCAGGATGAACTCGTACGCCTCCGCGAGCCGCTCGCGCAGCAGGTCGATGAGCGGGAACTTGGATACGATGCAGACGCCGTAGGGAACCCATCGACTGCCGCCCTGGGCGTCCAGACGGAGCTTCTCAAACTGCTTCACTGAGAGAACCGGTGCGGGCTTGTAAATGACCACGCACGCTGCGAAGAGCTCAGTGGACGACGAGCTGTCGCCCATGCGGAAGTTGAACGCCATCGGCGCTGGACACGTCGACGCTGTGAGCACGACGTTCTGTGGATCGTCCGACCACGGCACCAGGAAGTTCTCGATTGATTTGTCAATTGGATGCGGCGTCGGATCGTGCGGGAGTGGATGCTGCAGAACGCGGAGTTCCACACCACCCAGCAGCGAGCGCGTTGGATCCCCACTATTACTGGAAGATGATGACGACGAAGATGCGCTGACAGCCATGGCTTCAAAGGTCAGCACGCCACATATCGCTTCAAAGCCGCGAGCCGAGTGCAGTACCTCGAGCGACCGTTTCTTCTGTGTCTCGCGCGAGCCTTCGGGCCAGTGGTGCGCGCGCAGACCGTAGCTGAGCAGCAGCGACGAGAGTCGCATCGAGTCGTCGATTGACTCGTCCCCCTCAGCGATCCGTGGGTAGAGCGAGAACTCGGCGTAGGCGCGACTCGTGAGGAAGCGGTGGTAAAGCTCGAGGTGGATCAGACTGAACTTGGCGATGATGTTGTCCTGCTCGTGCTGGAGCTTGGCGCACGACGTCGTGAGTGACTTGTCCAAATTCGTCATCTCCGAGTCCCCCGGGTAGTACTTTTGCGAGATGTACTTGAGCAGTTTCCGACACTGGTACGCCGCCTGGTCTTTTTTCTCCTTGCGGCGTCCCGGGGTCTTGAGCAACGTCAGGTAGTACCGGTACGCGGGCTTAAACTCGTACTCGATGTCGAGCCACAGCGCGATCTCACGATGGTAGTTGTGCGGGAACAAGAAGATCCAAAAGAAGTTGGCAAACCGGTGGTTCATCAGGATATCTTCCAGGCAAATCACTTCGCGCTCAACGGATTTCTGCATCTCCAGGTACAGATCCGTCTTGCGAAACTCGGGGAACTTCTCCATGAGCACGCGCTTGACCTTGTTCGCGACGCGATCGAACGTGCGCAGCGCGTCTTCGCCACCGGTCGCGAGATCGCGCTTGATCGACCGCAGCAACTCCGAGTCCACGAGCCCGCTGCCAATGTGGAACTGCGCGGACTTCGCGAGATACTTCATCGCGATCTTCACGCCGTATGTGCGCAGCATGAGCACGTCGTCCTTGCTGAACGGGACGCTGTGGCCCGCAGGCGCTGGTTTGTCCTGGTAGTTTGCTCGCAGCGTGCACCAGAACTGTCGGTACTCCTCGAACGAGCACAGGAAGAACAACTTGCTCTGGTCCGAGACATCCGGGAGCCACGCTGCCAAGTACCGCATCATGCGCGGGTTGCTCACCACTTCTTCGATCGAGATCAAGTTCTGCGGGTTAGGCGGCGCTGCGTTCTGCCCAATCAGGAACTCCTCCTTGAACGCGCGCTGCATGACCTTGCCGATGTTGTTCTGGTACTGGTTGTGCATCCACCGGTTCCACTTCTGCAGCTTGGCCGCGCCAGCGGCGCCACTGGCAAACGACAGGCTGTCGCTCGGCTGGAGCTGCGCGAGAATGATCTTTTGCTTGTTCGCCCACGCTTGCGCTGCCGCCATCGAGGGTGTTGTCACGGTCGTGCTGGTCGTAGGGGCGGCTGACGCGTGCGCTGATGCGGACGAATTGGACGATGAGGTAGAACTCTGGTTGGGCGTCGACGGCGCAGCTGAAGCACTGCTAGTGGCGTTGGTGTTGCCCTTGCTCGCCATCGTCGCGAACAGGAAGTTGCGCGCTTTCAGCTTCACGTGCTGGGCCCATCGCGACTTGGCGTTCTCGAGCTTCACGTCTTCTTCCTCCTCCTTGATGCTCGTCACTTCGATGCTCTTGATGTCCTCGTCCTTGGCACTCAGCACTTCCGACACTTCGCGCACGGAAAGCTCGCGCTCGGGCTCAAAGAGCTCGGTCTCCTGGAGCATCTGCTCCGAGATCGTGCTCCGTCGGAACGTGCTGCGACTTGAGAACGAGAACGCGAGACTGTCGGACCGCGAGAACGCAAAGCTGTCGGCGCGGTTGCTGCTGCTGCTCATGTGGAAGTCGTCCTTGTCTGTATACACGGCGGTGCTGCGCGCGCTCGCCATGCTCTCGCGGATCACATCCTCCGCGGAAATTGTACTGTCAGGCGGGATCTGGGGGCCCTGCGCGAACGACGCTTCAACAATAAAGCCAAGCGTAGACAATCACATGGTTGGTAAGCAAAAGCACGAATTCGTCTACAAAAGATCGACCAAGCAGCACACAGGTCCACTTACAATAGCGACCGCTACTCGAGAAGCTCGAGGTCGAGTCGCTGAATGTACTCCTCGAGAAATCGCCCGAGCTAGCAGCGTCGACCGACTGGCGCGCCGAATCGATGTCCATCATGAGGTGGTTGCCGCGATACGACGACCCCATCAACGCTGCATTTGCAGCAGCTCCCGACCGTCTCGCAGCCGCAGCGGCGACACCACCTGAGCTCAAATACGCATGGCCCCTCGCACTATTGCGGTGTGTGCTGGGGATGTCGGCAGACACGCTGCGGCTCAGGACTGCGGCTTCTAGGATCGCTGACGGTGGTGGATGCAGAGGAAGCTTGCGACTCGCAGCGGCTAGCGTAACCCCACTCGAAGACGACGCCGACACCGACGATGCTGTTGAACGGCCATCGGGGCGGGGGCTGCGCGTCGAGAGGCTGCTACGGCCGTGTCTGCTGCTGCTGGAGCTGGTGGTACTGAGGGTCGGAGACGTCGCCTTGCTGCGGGGGGAGCGGCCTCCGTCGCTCATGGTCGCTCTCAGAGGAGAAAGGCACGTGGCGGCGACGGTGACGGCGACAGCAAGATGGATGTGGCGGACCGCGCTCACGCGTTTACGCTTGACTTGTTCGCGAGCAGCTCCAAATGGACCAGCATAGAGAGAGCGAGCAAGCGACAGCATGAAGAGCACGCGAGCTGCGAACTTTGGTGATTCGCACTTGAGCGCGGATGTTGTGTATTGTTGTTGTTTGCTTCTTAAGTACGATTCTATAACTTAATCATTAGAGTGTGTATGTTCCACAAATAATTTTGTAGCTCACAACATTGCAATGTGTATCTGTTAAAACCGCAATATGGCTCAAAACTGGAGATGTCTTCCATGCCTCTCTTCATCACAGTACACTTTGACGAACATGTGTCGAATGTGAACGTTTCCATTTACTTTCAAACCATTTGACACTTCGTTATTCCCTCGTCCATCCCATCACTTGCGCCTCTCTTTTCGCGGCACTTTGGCAAAGTGGATCGGCAGCGACTTGAAGGCACTCGTTGGAACCGGTTCGGAGAGCTTCTCCATGCGCTCGCGCACCTCGCGGAGGTTCATTCTCGCCGTGCTGAGCTTCTTCGCCATATCTCTCTTGTACTCTTCTGCCTGCTCGAGCTCGTCTTCGAGCTGGAGGATCGCCACTTCGCGCTCCTCTCGCGAATCGCTCGCAAACGACGCGGTCATCGCGTTGATCGCCGCTTCCGCCTTGGCTTCGGCTTCGCGCAGATCGCCCTCCATCACGTCCAAAGCGCGCATGAACTCGCGCTCTTTCACTACAAATGCAGACAAATAGAAGTGGGACCGAGTGTTAGGGAAAATGGTGGCCAATTTCAGAAAAGTGGGTGATTTCAGCAAATAGAGAGCCAAATAGTGCGTGCATACACATACCTCGTAGACAATATTCACATGTTTGGTTTTCACGCTCTTCGCTGCACATCGACAGGTGCGCGAAGTGGAACTCGACCGTCGTGCACATAATGTCTTCGCACACTTTCAAGTCCAGGTGGTGCTGCAGGTGATCCAGAATTTTCTGACACTGCAGCAGGCAGCGTGGCGCTTTTAAGGTCGAACAGAACGACGCCTCCACGATCGCGTACGCCAGCTCGATCGACTCATCAAACTTCTGCTGCGCTTGCGGGTCGCTCTTCTTCTTGTTCATGAGCATGCGGATGTAATCAGCACCGAGACCAGCGAGTCCAGCCCTGCCGTTGTTGTCGCTTTGGTTGCTCTTATCGCTGCTATTGTCCTCACCGCTTGCTACAAGCATCTCGCTGGCTTGGTCTGTTCCAGAAAGCAGCAGAATCAAAGCTTTCGTAAGTTTGTGCCAGAGTTTTTGCTTGTAGGAGATGCAAAGAAATCGAGAGTCTCGTACCTTCGTCCGATGAATTTATGAGTTCCACAACTGCAGATGGTTGTCCTGGTGGCGGTGATACTTCTGCCACTACTGCAGCTGGTGATGGTTCTACTGTAAATACGGTCTTCAGCCCAACCACAGGCTTGGAGCTCAGCTCTAGTGGCTCTATCTGCTCAGTCTGATGAAAGGCCCAGGCGACATTCAAGTTAGCACAGTGACTCAACCATGCACACAAACACAAACGCAACTACTGTCTTTCACGACACCTACCTTGATGATCGGCTCGTTCTGGATATGCCACGATTGCCTCGGGAAATTGAAGATCGGCAGCCGCAGGTCCAGCACCATCGTGTTCATCTCCTCGACGTCCTCGATGAGCTGCAGTCGCTTCCGTTCGTAGTCCTTCACCTGCGTGATGCAAAAGTTGTACTTCGCCTTTGCGTTGCTCCCGCCGTTCTTGTACTCTTGCAGCAATCGCTTCATCAACTTTTTCTGAGCCACGACATTGAACTCGATCGCGCGGATAGTGTTCAGTGCTTTCCGCAAGCGCACTGCATTCACCATTCAGTATGAACACAAGGAGATGGTATTAGTATCAAAGATGGGGAAAAACTCGGTCATGCTGGGGGTAGACTCTGAGTTCTCACCTCGAAGACAAAACAAGCAACCGGACTGGGAGCATCCTTCCATGTGCTGGTACAGCTGGAGCCCAATGCGGCACTCTGTGTCACACGGCGTGTCGTTATTCACATTGTGATGAAAGTGTTTGACGACATTTGTGCACGGCAGCTGCTTGCATTTCATATAGCGCGTGCACGCGATGCCGTCTTGGATGCGCATCGCCGCGTTGATGTACTCCGAGAGCATATCGACGAGGCGCGGCTCTTCGCTTGGAAACAGTGCCAGGAGCACATTCAGCGGCAGTAACTTCTCCTCTTGGTATGGCTGTGTCTCCGATTCTTCTTCTTCCGTCATCATCTCGTCGTCATCGATTGTGGCAGACGAATCATCGGCTTCAACGCTGAGGCCGTCGCTCGTGTCGCTGATGAGCAGCTTATCAGTGTCGTTATCCCCAGAGAGCAATGTCGGGTTTTGCGGGATCTCACCCGAATTCCCCATGACGAGTTGCTCCTCGATAAACGCCGAGGATTCTCTCGACAATGAAGGTCGCTGTACGTCGTCGGGTTGCTGGTGCTGTTGTTTCTGCTGCTCACCGTTTTCATGTGCAGTAAAGGCTTCTTTGCTGCCATTAGGCTCTGCTGCAAGCGCAGCTGGTGGGTCGAGAAATCTGCGGAACCAGACGCGGAACTCGCTGGTCTCGCCTGCGCGGTTCGTGAGCACGTGCTCCTGGCTGAACCCGCGCGAGTGCCAGCGCTTCGCGCACTCGTCGCACACCCGCTTGGTCCTGCGCGGGTCGCACATCGCGCAGCTGTACGTCCACGGCGCCTCGCCGCACCATCCGCAGGCGTTCATTGCGAGCTGCTGGATTTTCGACACAGCCCCCGTCGTTGCGTTGGTTGTCGTCACCGCCGCCGCCATTATTGTTTCAAGAGTCTGCTTGCTTGTTTGCTGCTGTTGGTGATGATGATGCTGGTGAAGAGGTAATGGACTTCTTAAGTACGATTCGCACTTAACGGAAAAAGTTCACTTGGAAAACTCCCCTTTTGAATGAGAAAATGGCGATGATGATGGTGGTTTACAAGGCGTGCATGTGCGTGTATGTCTGCAAGCATGAAGCATGAAGCGTGCATCGAGTCAATTAGCGATGCACGAAGAACACATGTACCCCATGTGAAGCACGCGTGCCGCTACATCAGGTGTGACTGGTACAGAGACTCCAGGGGGTCGCTTGTGCGTGTTCAGTGCGTGGCTTTTTTTCGATCTTCAACTGGACAGGAGAGCAAGCAAAGCGAACCCACATGTGTGTTTACAGCGGAAGAAAAGCTCGCTCGCTCATACTAGAATAAATTGCAACACCTCGTTGGGTTGATTTGCCGCAGCCTGGAAGAGCAACACGACAAGCAAGAAGAAGTACACATACTACACAGGCGCTCTGTTTTCGTCCAAGAGGTTTTTATTTGATTTTTGTGGAGTTCTTAACGAAAGAAAAAGGAGAAAAGAGATCAAATGGCGCAGCAAAGCAAACTTGAACACCTCGCTCGGAGCAGATGAGCGCCTACACCACAAGAGTCGCACGCGCACACGACCGCTCGACCGAGTGTGTTCCAAGCCGCTCGCTTGTACCGAACCTACTCGAAGCTGGCCGTCTAAGTCGCGTACTTGGCAGTCCATTCACGGGCCGTGGCATCGTGGCGGGCGCGGTCTGTTCTATAAATTTGCGCGATCTCCGGCACCAATGGGTCATCTGGGTTCGCGTCCGTGAGCAGCGAGCAGATCGAGAGCAGCACCTTCGAGATCGTCAGCGCCGGGCTCCACTGGTCTTTCAGGATGTCTAGGCAGATACCACCGTTCGCATTAATGTTGCAGTGATAGATACGCGTCGTGAAGTTCACCTTTGGCGGCTTGAACGGGTAGTCCGCTGGGAAGTAGATGTTCAAAAAGTACACGCCGCCGGCGTATGGCGAGTCTTCTGGTCCCATGATCGTCGCTTGCCAGTGGAAGAGGTCGTCGCCGACTGGACCGGCGCTGCAGTTGGCTGGCGGGTCGCGGCCCAGGTCCTGCAGTTCCTTGTTGATGCGCTTCAGAGCCATGGTATTCTGGTGTCTTCTGTTGTACGGGGAGGGAGGGAGGGGGCTTGGGGGGGGGGAAGGCGACGACGACGACGGCGAGAGAGACGAAGGGGAGGAGGACGCTTGGATGCTGCTTCTCCTGCTTCTTCTTCTTCGCTGTTGTGAGTTTTGCTTTCTGAGAGCCAAAGTGAAGGAGCGAGCGAGTGAGCTGGAGGGGGGGAGAAAAGAAAAGAAACCCAAAGCCAAAGAGAGCAGCCCTCCCCTTTTCCTCCAAGAGAGAGCCAAACAAACGGCTGCGAGATTTGACTGCGATTTGGCAACTTTCCACTTGCAAGAAGCCAGCGGTTGCTGAAAAAAGGGGTGTTCATTCCAGAACGTTTCTCGGAGCAGTTGTTCTTCCCTCTCTAAATCGATGGTCTGGACTGGGTTTGTTGTTTCTAGAGGTGAAAGTGGATGTTGCTACTATTCATGTGCCACTATCTACTTTGAATTTCTGCCTCGTGACACAAGTGGATCCAACCACACTCTCTTAAGTACGCTATTTTCTGTAGTCCTATCCTGTGAATTTTAGTTTGGGTGCTCTTTTTTCAAGGTATTTTTGGAGAGACGGAGTTTTTTCTTTGAAACCGTGTTCATTTTTTATATGGGACTTTATATGTCCTCCCCCCCTTAGACAATCAACAACCAATAGGTTGGCAAGGTCTGACAGATCATGCATGACAACGCGCAAGACAAAGCTCACCACACTGCAAAATGCAACGAACGCCACGGCCACAAAAGAAGTGGTGTGTATGTGAAAGGCGGAGAAGAACAATCAGACACTGACGAGCTGGTTCTTATGCCATCAAATGCTAAAAATAGATTAATACGGCAACAGCGTATTTTTGAGCCGTCTCACCTAAAAATCAGAAACCAGCAAAAAAATTCTTGTTTGAAAGAAATAGTAGACCAATCTCGGTTGGTTTGCGTGAGCTTAGTTGCCTTCACACGTGTACCATTAACACACACATACATACACACAACTCAACACGGAGTCTGTAAACAACGCTGCAACCACTTCGTGTCGACTGGATGCGTGAGGCTGGTTGGCGCACAGCAACACACCAAAAACTGCATTCATTCTCTCTCTCTCCATCCAGACTTTTACAACAGAGCTGGTCATCACAACATAGCACAGCAAAAAGGGGTCCCAGGAATTTTTAGAACCCTCAGGCTCGAGGTTTCTCCAACCAACCTCTAATCTGCACAAAATGGCTTGGAAAGCCAGACGGCCCGTCCCAAATGCTTTGTCTAGGTTCGCTCATCCACTCGCGGTCGCCAGCTGGCACCATTCGCCATCGTGCGCTTAATACAGCAACCCCGAGCTAATAGGCGTGTCCATTCAGTTCCAGCGGACCATCCCGCCACAAAAAATGGGTGGGGCGAACTTTATAGGTTCGTCTTTTCCATCAATCACACGCTACTGTTACATAACGCTTAATACCGTCGACTGCTGCTACAAAACTGTGACTCGCTCGACTAAACTGACTTTATCATCACCACGCACTCATGACATCCAGTTTTAAACTGATCGCTCGCTTCATTTTCACCCGCGCCACACCGCATTAATATCCCCACAGTTCCGCATTTCGACCCTCAAGCTCAGCGCGCGTGTGTGTGACGGACCATCAGCCTGCCTGAAGCTGCATCATTTGACCGATACAGAGAGACCCGCAGACGTACGCAGACAGACAAGCAGAACGAGACATGGGCGATCGGTACCACTCGGCGGCGTCTCCGCGCGAGCGCGGGCTCTCGGACGAGAAGTACCAGAAGCTCATCCAGGAGACGTCCAAGGGCATCTCGAGTTTCAACCAGCTGACGCGCTCGATGGCGCAGAAGATGTCACTCTTCAACACGCCGCAGGACTCGCGCGCGAACCACGAGACGCTCAAGGAGCTCACGGACAAAGGCAACAAGCTCGTCACGAAGATCAACCGCCGGCTGCAGGAGCTCAACAAATCGAGCAACGGCGCGAGCGCGCGCATGCGCAAGACCCAGGTCACCAAACTTTCGACCGATTTCAAGACTCAGCTGCGCGCGTTCGAGGAGACGTGCGCGAAGCTCATCGAGTCCGAGAAGCAGTCGGTCGACTTCATCCGGCGGTCGTCGCACTCGTTCAACCACAACGACCCGAAGGCGAAAGTCGAATTCTCCAACTACAACGAGGACCAGATCTACGCGCAGGCAAACATCATCGCGTACGACGAAGACGGTATGTGCTGTGGATTTTGAATGTGTGTGTCTGTATGTGTGGCAAGGATGTGCTAACAATACCGTGTGGGCTATGCGAATGGTTAGATCTGGCGCGAAGAGAGGAGGATATTATCCACATCAACCATCAGCTTCGCGAGGTCAACGCTGCTTTCAAGGAGATCGACGGACTCATCGAAGACCAGGGCGAGGTCATCGGTACGTTATCCCAAAGCAATTCTATCGCGCTACTACTCCTGCTGGCTGTAGCGACTCCTAGCTAATTTCTACTTCTAAATGCTCTGAACGATGCAGTGGAAATTGAGGACAACACCGAGAACGCCAAGGAGAATGTCGAGAAAGCGCTGGAGCAAGTGCGTCAGGCGGATCAGAAGACCAAGTACTGCGCGTGCTCCAAGTGGAAGCTCATGTGCTACGGCGGCTTCACACTCATCATCCTGATCATCCTGTTGGGTCTCATCATCGGTCTCTCGTAGTGGTGTGGATGCGTTACTGCTTCACGGCCATCAGCATTCTCCATCATGTGGTGCAGGAGCAAGCAACCAGAACTGTTTCGCCATTTTCCCTCTTTCTTTCTTGTGCAATAAATTAACTTGGCTCCTCACCCTTTCATTGCCGTCTTCATTTAGTTAACTTCATATTCGCATTTCATCTCTCTCTCTGTAGCTCCTCCCCCTCGACTTGACTTTCTCTCTAGCCACCACACGCTCTCATCATCATCTTCACGGCGTCTAGAAAAATAGTTTTTGGTCTCGCTATCATACTTTGCAACACCTTCTTCACGCGTCGTTGCCGGACATCCGCCGGACTTTCGCCCCAATCTCCGTCACCAAGTGCGAGCCGCGGCGCTCGAGCCGGTCGGCCTCTTTCTTCGCCCTGAAGATGCTGCTCGCGACCGACATGATGATGCTGCCCACGGAGCCGCCCGAGTGTCTCCGTCTTCTGGACGTAAACTCTTCGCCATTGCCATGGCTATGACCACCACCACCTGCAGCAGAAGCAGAAGTAACAGCGGCGACAGCATTCTCGTCCTGGTAATGCGAAACCCGGTCTGTGCCGCCGGACGACGAGCCCATGCGGTTGCTGACCGACTGGAAGCGATTCCGCACGTCCACCGAAAACATCGCGGAGAAAGGCACGTGTTCGTCGCGCTCCGACGAGTCAAACTGTACGACGCACATGCGCTCTTTCTCGCGCATGCCCTCGACCCAGCCGCTGTAGTACTGCACGCTGCCGTGCACTCGTGCCATCACAGCTTCCCCGACTGCGAACGTCACGGGCCAGATCTCGAATCCGATCGTGTCAATACTGTAGTTTGTGAGCTTCTGGGTCGGCGAGAGCGCGTCGTGGAGATCAATGGGAGTGATCTTCTCTAGGGGCACATTTGCCTTCTGCTCGCCATAGTCAAACACGATCGTGTACAGCGACGACACACCTTCGAGCGTCTTGCCCGACACTTTAGCCGAGCAGTACCGCCCAAAGCGCGAGCTCCACGCGAGCACGTAGTCGCCCGTGAATGCCTCTCGTAGCGCGGGCCTTTTCCCCATCGAGTCCTCGGTCTCTACTTTGTCCAGGATCATCTGGGAGGGGAACACTTCGAACGCGATCGTGCCGTCACAGAACCGCACGTCACACGCAGAGCTCGGGTGCTTCTTGATCACAACACAGGTTTCCACTGAAGCCTTGCGTGGGTGGTCTGCCTTCACATGGTACCCTACTTCTAGCAAGCCGTTTCCTGGACCGAGCGCTTGCATGAGCACCGCGTTTTTCAACGACATGACGTCCGTGTCGGCCGATACTTTCGGCTGCTTGCGCTTCGTGATCAGACTCGGTGCGATCCCGTAACCCGTGGAGCCGTCGGCGAAATCCACTGCGGCGGTCTTGTTCGAGAACACACCGTTCAAGATGCCGATCTTCTCTTCAATGATGCCTTCGTAGTCGCCCTCGCACTTGACGAAGATCTGGTCGCCGATGTACACTTTCGCCTTGCTGCTGCACACGAGAAACTGGTCCTCGGTGATCGTCACAACCTCTTTCTTCTTCACCTTGAGCGGCATGAGCTTATCGGCGGGTACGTTCATGAGCCGAATGCGGTTCTGCAAAAGCACATTGAAACTCACTTGGTTCTCCAGCTCCAGAGTGATCACGCCGTGGCCCGAGAAGCGACTCCCCGGGTACAAATTCACTTGCACTTTGCGTCCAGCGTAGAGCTTCTTGGACGTGCGTACGAGGTCGGTCATCTGGCACTCGAGCTCTTTCACAGACGGCAGGAAGTCCACTTTCGAGGGCGAAAACACTTGCACCGAGATCATCTGGTCGCCCTCCGTAATCACTTCGCAATCACCATTGAGGAGACGCGACTTGATCGTCCCGTACCCGCGCACGCCGTCCCCAGCGCGCTCGTAAGTCACACGCGTGCTGAACGTCGGGTCTTTGTCGTACCTTGCGATCAAATCGTGCAACCGCTTCTCCATTAGTCGAATATGTTCAAAGAGCACGACGTTGTTGCCCACAGACGATGGCTGCACTTTCTTGGTCTTACGCGACAAATAGTCCTGGATCGTTTGTTTGAGCCCCTTGGGAGACGGCAGGATCTGGTTCATTCCTTTGCCCGTGATTGAGAGCCGGTCGACCTGCGAGAGCGACGAAATGCTCGACCGGCGAGACGCGCGCGGACGCACTTTGCCCATGCCAAATGTCTGCGTCATCTGCTGCCAGGGCGTCATGCTCATGTCTTCCTCGCTTGACTCGTCCGAGTCGCTCACCTGGGTTGAGTCGTCTTCGTAACCCACGCCGCACTCGAGTCGCTTCAACGCCAACGACTCGCCATCACCAATGGCATCCTGTCCATCGCCACGGAGCGCGATTTGCTTTGGCGGGCTGATCGAAAAGTCCACCATCATGTGGTTCTGGTGCACAATGGAGCTATTCGAATGCCAGTGATGATGCGCCTTCTTGAGTGAACTCGGCTTGCTCTTTGGAGATGCGTGGTGACCAACTGGTACTTCGCTTGAGCTGCTTCTGCGATCGACCACGCTGGAATCGTCGTCATCCTGGGATTCTTTAGACGTGTTCGGGTATTCGCGCAGCACAATATCTTCTCGCCGTACGCGGTAGTTGAGCGTGCCGTCGTCAAAGACCACCATGAAGAGTCCAGCACCAAGGTAGGTTGCGATGTTGCCTGAGTAGAAATACGGCGTCTTCTTGTAGCGCGCAAACACAGCCTGGCCGTAGTGACACTGCGTGCGCAATGGCTCGAACCGCGGGGTGCCATGGATGGCGATCTCCGACTCTTCTTCTGAGCGATTTATTGTCGCGGACTGAACAGCTTCGTCGTCATTCTCTTCGGCGTCGACGGTTGGGGCTGCTCCTCCGTTGTCGTTGTTCCTGGGGATATAGTCGATACTCGTTGGTGGGTTGATGACCACTGGCTGGACGACTGTGCTCCCACTGTTGTCGCCTTCTTTCGTACTGGATGAAGCGGGTTTTGCTGGTAATTCCCCCGCTTTGTGGGCTGGCGTACCTCCTTCTCCGCCCATTTCTCTTGACCAAGTAGCCTGGTAGCTCTTCTTCGTCACGAAGCCTCGCTGACACGAGATCGACTGCTTTTGATTTCTCAAACGCGGAGCATACTGCTCAGCGTGTCAACCAATACTTGGCAGTAGATACTTAGTGCACTGGGACAGCCTAATTCTTTGCGAAGCTTGAACGTGGTGGCACGCATTCTTGGGGGACCAGACGAGAACACAGCGGATCAGAAATAAACGATACCTGTGGCGTGACCTATTTATACTGTACAAGCCAAGCCAACCCTTGCCTTGGGCTTCATCCTTGCAAGACAGTCAGTAGATCACAAGATCGTTCGTTCGGCAGTCGTTCCCAGGTCCACCATATTTTTTCAAGAATACTCCCAAGCCGCATGCCTTTGGCTTCCGATCCTCACACCTGGTCGGGTACGTACTGCTACTGCTGCTGGTGCTTGAGCTTCGTCTACCGGGTGCAGTTTCTGTTGCGTCTCATTCGATCCTTCGTTTATACCTGACGGACCAATGCACGCCCTGCTCCCAATTCATTTCAGCTTGACATCACTCACATACTCAATATCGCCGAAACTGTAGCCATTTGCGTGACTAGACAAAAAATAGTGACCACCACGGTTGAACACATATCAGTCGAGATGTTCCTAACCGTTGTGATCCAGCAACAATGTTACAAACCTTGAAAGCGTCTTTTGAGATCAGTACCACGACGATCATAATGAAATAAATGACTGCGTACGTGCACGTTGGGCAATGCGGGAACCAACTCGGTGCAGCGTACTGGCGGCTGGTCGGCAATGAGGACGCCCTGGACACCAAAGCCACAACAGCGAAGAAGGCACAGCAAGGCACGAAGACTCGGAGATCGCCGCATGCACCTGCTGCTGGTGGTGGAAAGCTACCAACCTCACTACAACCACCGCCGCTCTTCTTCCACCATTTCTACCACCGCCAGTCCCGCAAAGCGCGATGCATTCTCGTCGACACAGAGCCAAAAGTAATTCGCTCGATTCTCGGCAATGACGACGCTCGCAGTTCGCCTTCACGGGTGCTCTTTCAGCCGGCGTTTGTGCATTTTGAACAGTCGGGACGAGGAAACAACTGGGCCATGGGCTACAACTTCCAGCGATTCCAGCGCAACGTGATCCCGTCGAAGGTCGAGACGGTGCAGCCGTCAGCAGCTACGAAACATGCACGGCACGCTACTATGCGAGCAAAGTTCACGCCATTTGATGACGATAAGCGCGAGCTGATGGAGTTGGCAATGGAGTCGCTGCAGAAACTGGTGGAGACAACCGACTGCTTCCAGGGCACGGTGCTCATGCACTCGCTCGGTGGCGGGACGGGGTCGGGGCTCGGCTGCCGCCTCATGGAGCTCATTTGTGATACGTATCCACGGTCATACATGGTCGCAGCGTCGGTCGCGCCGTCGTGGAAGTGCGGAGACACACCACTGCAGAACTACAACTCGGTGTTCACACTCGCGCATTTGCAGGAGCACGCCGACTGCGTCATCTACAAGGAAAATGACGAGCTACTGCGTACGGCAGGATACTGGAAAGCGTTACAGGCTCAGCAGCAGGATCAGAGCCAGCACTCTACCGACTATCAAGGCTCAGGTAGTGGTGGCGGCCAGGTATCGCAGCACCGAATCTCGATCGACGAGCTCAACTCCCTCGCAGCAGCGGATCTCGCTGGACTGCTTTTCCCCATGATGTCCCAGTCACGCATCACCTCCATATCGCCAGTTGCAAAGCTGTTTGACTTTGGCAAGCTGCTGCACGATCTCTGTCCGATCCCCTCTGCAAAATTCCTCGATGTGAGGACAGGAGTATTGAGAGCGAAACCACAGTCCACGATGAATGCCAAGGTGGCTGCAGCGGGTCCGCTCTTCCACGCTGGCATCTGCTCCATTCCACTTCTAAGTCAACCTGGGGGTACCGATGGCGAGGCCGAATTGACCGCAACCAAGCTCTTCCGTCAAACCGCCCAGTCGTTCCCGCGTTCCATGTACGCGACGCTCTCCAGCAGCACGACTTTCCGGGGCTTCCCGTCTCCAACTGACGCAAGCTCGATGAAGAACATGCAGATGGCGGCAGACGCCGCTTTTCCAGGTGTGGCGTGGAATCCAGACTACCAGTCCGCCATCTCGTTCTCACCCTCGCCTCCGTTCTATTCCAATGGAGGTAAAGCGTCGGTCACGATCTGCGCAAACAACGGTCACGTGCTTGCGAGCGCAGAGCAATACTTACAGCGAGCTCAGCGCCAATTCCAAGCGGGAGCGTATGTTCACTGGTACAAACAGCACGGACTGGAAGAAAGCCACTTCGAAGAGGCGTTCGAGAAATGTCAGCGACTCACAACCGAGTACAAGGAGCTCCTTCGATGAGAATAACAAGCACGTTACGCTTTCTGCAATGCGGCGTGAAGACGAAGAATCTCCTGGCTGATCATTTGGATTCGTCCCTTCGAGACCAGCCACTTGTGGGAAAATTTGTCGTATTGTTTCTCCATGGCGGACAGCTCGATCTGCATCTGGCGAACCGTGGATGGGCTACAGTTCCGATTCAAATAACGCCAAGGAGGCAAAAAGTTAGTCATAATGCACAATACACAAGACGTAGGATTCTGGCACACGTACCTCAGGTGGGAAAAATCCTGGAGTTGCCGTTTGTAGTTCTCGATCTTGACTTGAAGCGCTTTCATATCTAGTTTGCGCGTTCTCCACACCTGCAGTTGCATCTCAAGGGCGTCGAGCTGCGACAAAGTCGATTGTTGAGTTAGGCGTGGACGCACTTGAGGCTCATCAGCCTCGGTCTTCTTCAAAGGAGTTCGCATTTCACCCTCTTGCGAGATATGGTGGATCCGAATTGGAGAACGTGTGTCTAGCGGCTGAAATGGCTGAGCAGGAAACTCGAATCCGTACTTTGTGTGAAGATCATCGGCCTTCATGTTGTATGCTGCTGTCCCTGTTGTTATTGCTTCCGGTGGCGAATTCTCTTGCAAATCGTCAAACGCTGCGTTCCCCACAAGGAGATCAATTGGGCGTCGTGGCTGTGGGCGATTTTTGGGCAGTGTCACATACTCTGACAGTGCTGATCGACTTGTTGCTGCGATTGGATTGGTCGAGCTCACGCGGAAAATGTTCTGCACGTCTCGATTTTCCTTGCCGATGCGTCTTGGTGGAGCTCGATGCTGCCCAATCTGCTTGCGGTCGTGTCCTCCCAGCCATGAATCTGAAGATCTCCAAGCATTTACTATCCCATAATTGGCGAGAGCCTTCACATGGATGCTATCCAATCTGATCACTCGTCTGTTGACTGCAAGCGCTCTCCAGTGGCGTGCTATACGAGCAACTGTGCGCCAAACACGGGCCGCATGTTGCGCCTGAAACTGGCTCGCATGATTCTCTCGCTGCGCTTGTAAATGCAGAGATGCAGTCATCCAATGCCGCACGCCGTCACTGACGATAAGTCGATGGCGAAACTCAAGCGCATCGTGCATTCGAGCACGGTTGTGCTTCTTTCTTGCAACGTACGCCTTCAAGCCACCAAAAGCCTTCTTCTCAATCGAAAGCTTCCAATGGATCAGCGCTTTCCGATTCTGAGCACGAAAATTCTTCAGCGCTGCCAGTTTGCGCTTCCAGAACTGAAAGCATTTCTGCTTCAGCTTTGCATCGCGGTGTTGGCGAGCACGCTGATCTTGAACCTGCTTCCAGCGAAGCTCCGAGATTCGCACCATCCAGCCTGAAAAACTTTTTTGCAGTACCTGGACTTGCCATGTGCCGCGAGCATAAGCGCTAACAAGTCGACTCGTCTGTCGCTTGCGCATATACTCCAGCCACGATTGAAACACTCGCTCTTTTCGTTGATGGTTGGTCGTCTCCAAGAAATTTGCAGCCTTAACACCAAGCAGCTCGTCTCGCTTTCGCTGATCTGCCCACTCTTTCTTCCACCCTTGGAAAGCTTTCTGCTGCAATCTCGCATCGTTGTGCTTGGTCGCGTTCTCCAGCTTGGTTCTCTTCGAAGTCGTTAAGGATACGAATCGTCGCCACGCGAGTTTCCAAACACGATTGAGCAATCTTCTTTCGTAAACATGAGCAGCATCAACGTGTTTCCGAGCCCGCAATTTCTTGAGTGCGGTGAACATCTTCCATCCAACAAAGCAGTTCACGAGCACGCGTTTGAGCCTCTCGTTTCGCATGGTTTTAGCGCTTTCAGCAAGTTCTTGACTTTGGCTGACAGCGTTCAGAAAACTCGCGAATCCTTTTCTCAGTAGACGCTTGTAGCCAAATCGTAGTGCGAGTCGTCGGTTCAGCTCTTTCTTGTGAGCTCTGTGGGTTCGAAGCTTCCACGCACCCCAGACGCGATGCAGTGTACGCGCTTGGCGATTGCCTTCCCACTGCTGAATTTGTGACGCCTGGACGACATGTTTCTGCCAACGTCGCCACGCGAGTCTGACCGCTCCTACTCGGTATTGCTGGACGACTCGAATCACACTCGCGTACACTTGCTTCTGTAGAAACCGATCCTGCCACGAACGGAACGCTTCTCGTAACAGTCGAGAGCGGTACTTGTTGTAGACGAGCAGCTTGGTCGACTGGAGCTCGGGCTTCTCCTTTTTCTGTCTTGCGATTGTATGACTTTGCCACGCGATAAAAAATCGACGGACACTGCGTCGTTGATTTGACAGTACCACCAGCTTCCGCAGCGCTCGCATTTTGATTCCTCGCTCGGTCGCACCAGCCACCAAATGCTCGCGTTTCCTCAATTGAGCGTTTCTCTCCAACTGCATGAGCGACTTCTTCGTCAAGCAGAAATACAGGAAGAAGTACGCTCGTTCCTCGAGAAGAGAGCGCTCACGTGCAGAGACCACTCGCCTTTTCCATCGCGAGACTACTTGTCGGAACTGGAAATGAAGGATTTTCGCTGCCACAACTGCTTTCTTTTCCATTTCGCGTCGAACGCTTGATACCGAAGATCTCCACACCTACACATACAAAATAGCGACAAGATCGAGTCAATGTTGGTTATTTGCGATCCTCCATTTGCGAGGGAATCGTGGTTTCCTTCTATCTCACCTTGAAAAAATGCTGCATGCATTGCGATTCTATCAGTCGTCTCAACGCAGTTGCCTTGTCTTGTATCGCTGCGGTCGAAGCTGGCGGCTCGCAAAGTGCATGTTGTAGTTTAAGAATCGGCACACTCCTTGGCGCCGGTCGGTGGATGGAAGAGCCCTGCACACGAAGTTGCCGCGAAAAGGGTGGTCTTACTGCAACACGTCCCAGTCGCTTCTGGTTCGCGAGCGAATGTTTCTTCTTGGTGCTCTCTCGCAGCAGCACCTTCCACCTGGAAAAGTATCTGCTCAGTACTCGCTACACACCATCACAAATTGAGCATTCATGTGAAACAATGTACGATATGTAGCGACGCGCTTGGGTAATGGCGATCTAAACCAGCCAGACCTCAGCAGATAATGAATGGGCACGTACATGATTCACCTTTTCAGCTAAAATACACAACACCGCTTGTCTTCTTTCCGTTCGTTGCTGTGCAACGTATGCTCTCCAGCGCTGGAAGAAAAGCCGCTGGAAGAAGCTGGCGCCAATAGTACATGCTGCCTCGATTTGCTGTTCATGACACAATAAACAATCCAAAATCAGCCAAGTCTTGCAGCATTATACACGCACACGGCAATTCATACACACATTCAACCAACACGACAACAATGAAATTTCACCTGTTTCCTCTTCCGCGCTTTGCTTGTTCGCTGCCACCACACGTCGAACGCGCTCCAGAGTCGCGCGTAGTGCGCATGATGCGCTGCCAGCAGCTGCTGCTTCCATTGCGTGCGCCGCTTGCGATGGAACGCGCGCCATTTCTTGTAGTACTTGACAAGCAAACTCTGCTTGTAGTACGCATCTGCTAAGTACGCTGTGCGCATAGGCGCGATGCCCTGAGGCGGTGAGTGTGAAGCATCGGAGCTGGAATGAAGCGCGCCATTGTCCTCATCCTCGTCCGCCATATTGGCGCTCTCATTGAGCTGCGCAGAATTTGAAAGATAACAACGAGTTTTCATTGGATAAAATATCAGATAACAGCAACATTTATAGCCAATTGACACTAACATTTTATCTCAAAATAGTGACTAGCATACAAAATTTGGGCAGTCACTGTATCGAAGGATTCAATCCGCTTAAATGCGGTCGTACTGGTCCGCTCCCTGATTTTGGCCCATCTGCGAATTTCCGTCAAGACCAGCACGAGAAGAGCTGCTCGCGCAGATGGACTCATCCAAAGCGCAAGATGTGGTGCCCTTCGAGGGCCGCTTCCCGTCGTGGGAGGCGTTCGACGTCGCACGCAAGGCCCACTGCGAGAAGACGCACACGCTCTATGTCTGTCGCAACACCGTCAAGGTCGCCATCGCCAACAAGCGCCGCAAGCTGCAGGTGCCCGACCACTGGGTCTACGACCGCAAGGTGAGTGAAAGACACGCGCTTGTGTATGTGGTGTGTGTGCATGTTTTATGATTGACTGACTAACTGACGAGCGGTACGGCGACAGCGGAGAGAGATGACGACAAGAAATAGTTTGGTGACTCATTTGGTCGCGTGGCAATGGGTGATCGCTCTGCTGACATTACTATTGCATGACTGGTGTGTTTACTGTCCGCAGGTGTACGTGTGCACACACGGGTACCGGCGCATTTCCAGGTCGAGTGGGTCCCGGCCACGACAAAAAGTGCGCTACACGAACTGCAAGGCGCGCTTCACTGCGTCGGTCGTGTGCGAGGTGATCAACGACGCCGAGGTGCTCTGCATCAAGATTACTGGCCAGGTGCGTCCCATCGCGTTGTAATAGATGGAATCTGTTTTTTTTTCTTCCCTTCTGAACACCGCGCACGGGTCGGAAGAAAAAATTAACTGGTTGGCTCGTCATCTCTGACTTTATGTGTCTGTACCTCCAGCACCTCGAGCATGACGATCACCCAGTCAGCCTCGACCAGTGGCGCAACTACTCCCAGAACCGCGCATCGATTGTGGAGCACCCGTATCTAATCCACGAGGCCGAGCTCATGCGCCGCATCGGCTCGAACAAGCGCACAGCGCGCGAGCACATCGAAACGCTCTCGGGCAAAGTGTGCACGATGAAAGACATGCACAATCTCTACGCGCGCCTGAAGAAGCGCGAGGACGGGATCAAGACGAATTCAGCGCTCGTCGATGAGAACCCAGCTGTGCGTGTGGAGTCCGTACTGCAACAATTTGTCGATGCTCATGTCGAGAACCACGTCAGTATCCTGTCAGCCGACGACGGCTCGAATGAAGCGATGTGCCTGTCGAGCAAAGCCATGAAAGAGCATTTCCAGGTGTTCCCGGAGTTGTGTCTCCTGGACGTGACGATCTGCCAGAGTTTCGACATGGACGGGTATCAGATGCAGGGTTTTCTATCAATGGACGCGTTGGGCAATGCGAAACCTGTGTTTCTGGCGCAGTCGAGCAACACTTCGGCGTCGCTGTTCCGTCGCATTTGCCGCGACTTCAAGCGCACGCACCCGAAATGGACGGAGATCAAAATCCTCGTGATGGATAAACTCCATCCCGAAGTTGTTGATGTACTCCACCACGAGTTCCCGAATGCGCAAGTGCTGCTCTGTCAGTTCCACGCGATCAAGTTTTTGACGTCGCTGGTCTCGCAGGTGGAGTTCGAGATCCCCAACCTGCAATTGCAAGAGCAAGTGCGCGAGCTGATGAAGCAAATGGTGTTTGCGAACACCCATCAGGCGTACAACGAGTCCAAGGCGCTTTTGCTGCAGTACCTTGGCAACCGCGAGGACCACCCGCTGCTGGTGCACATTGACCAGCACTGGGAGCCGTACCGCAATCTGTGGGCGTCGTACTGGCGCGGCATCGTGCTGGAGTTCTCGGCGTTCTTCACGAAAGGCATGGAGTGCTTCTGGAACCCTCTGAAGAACGCATTTGAGCGCACTGGTGGCGGATTGAACCGGAATGCGACTGGCGGTGGAGTTGCTATCGGTGGCAACGGCAGTGTCGGCACTAACATCGTCGATGTCGCTGCTGCAGCAGCACCATCATCCAACACCACCAACAACATCATTGGGGAGAGCGATCCAAACGACGACAGTGGCGGCGTGCGCAACAGCTCTATCACCAAGTGCATCTCGGAAGTGCTGACGATGATCAAGTTTATCGAGGAGGAGTGGTCGTCGAAGATGATGATCCTGGAGATGACCAAGCCCGTGACCGAGTTCAGTTCGGACCCGCTGCTGCACTTCATGGTGAACTGTCTGAGCAGCTTCGCGGTGAGTCTCATCAGCTCGCAGCTCATGGCACTGAACACGGGCACGGGCAACACCAGCAACGGCATGATCACAGTGACGATAAGCAGAGGTGTCAGCAACACGAGCAGCACGGGAGTGTACTCGACAGCACCAGACGGCAGCAGCACCAGCAGTGGCACCGGTAGTGATATCAACAACATTTTGAACGTCGCAGGCCAACACCCGCTCGCGGATCCACCCGAGACGCTGATCTGGATGGATCGGAGCACGCACAAGAAGCATGTGATGCAGCGCGACTGCAGCGGCTGTGACTGCGAGTTCTACGAGCTTTACCTGCTGCCCTGCCAGCACCTGATCTGGTACGAGCTCGCAATGCTCAAGAACAAGCAGGTGAGCATGAGCGCGGTCGGCCAGCGCTGGTTCCTGCGCACGTTCCAGTATCCAAAGATCGTAAGCCAACGCGAATCGAACGAGGTGGGTACCTGCGTCTGTTGTTGCATGGGGTGCAGTGGGTGTTGATACTAATTCTGTTTGCTATCTGCCTGCGTGTGTGATCTGGCAGATTGAGTATCATATCCTGTAGCTGCTAGCATTGCATCTAGTACCCATACCGTCGCGAACGCAAAAGTGCTTCTTTGCATGTTCAAGAACAATAATGCAAAGCACAAGAGACACTTGTGTTTTTTTGGGGTCTGTGCCGTCAGTGTTGCTGGCAGGTCTCCGCGATGCAGGCTCACCGATGAGTCTGCCCTCGCCTATCGTAGCAAGCG
>JALBZZ010000214.1:0-46789 GCA_038051095.1 Globisporangium irregulare
GATCCTGGACATCAAGCACTTGCTGGGCAACGACAAGAAGCTCATCATTTTGTGAACCTGGGGCTCTTGAATGCAAGAGGACCTCATGGTCTCGTCAAGTGAATCACTAAATCACACAAAGTAGATCATTGGGACCGGGCACTACAAGTATAAGTACAAAGAAGGCAATAGACAAAGTAGTACACCACCTCTGATCGCAAATGACATCCAGGGCCTTGAATGCGATGGCCCTCATTTATCGTGCTTCAGTCATCCGTGCGCTGAAAGTTGGGTTACGAGGTATCGGAGGATTTCGCTGTCAGTATTGCCAAGTGCTAGGGGACTAGCTAGCTCAGTGTCGCTGAATGCTCATACTGACCTGGTAGCCTGGTTCAGTGTGGAAGCTTTTCAAATTAGAGCGCTGGATGTTTTTTGTGTCTACCACTTCGCATGAGGATTCCTGTCGCCTGCGCAGAGCATTCTTCGTGCATTTCAGCCAAAAATAAAAAATAAAACTGCAAACTCTATTATTTTTAGTTTATCAATGTCAATATTTATAAATCGGTGAACCGATTTACAGGTCGGTGGCTTGACTCGAAATAAGTGATCGCGTGAGTTTAGCACAAATGTGGGTGCGCTTTGGAGTGCAAATTCTAATTTTCTTTGAAATGACTTGAAATTTGAGAGTGGACAATCGAGGCAGCGAAAGAGATATTTTATCGTATAGCAGTCCTCTAAAGTGGAGCTTTTTGCGATATTGCTTTACACTAAAATGACTCACCCCATTTTAAATACGGATTGTATCACAACTTGGGGAATCCTCTGATCTTTGCGGATAAAAGGCTTTATTCCATTTTAGTTTTCAGAAAATGGGACCCACTCAATGCACTGACACAAGAGGCGTTGAATCAGAATCAGATTCGCGGTGAAGCGGTTACCTTTGGTAGCCGGTTGAAGAGTTGAACCATCCCAATCAAAATAGGATCTTCTGTCTCTCTCTAGCACCAGCAAGATCAGCATTATATGAAACGACTCGCTAGGCATGCGCACACACATGACCAGAGCTTCAACTTCACGAGCTTGGGGTATTCGATAGCCAAGCGCACCGTGAAAGCGGTTGGATAACTAACTAACTCCCCTGAGGTGGGTTTGAGTTGAGTCATTCTCCCTTTTGCCGCAAAGGACCGACTTTCTCCATTCCCCCGCAGGAAGTACTCCACTCACCTTCTCAAGCTCTCAGACTCTCTACGCGGACTCGCGCTCGCTGATCACCCATCCAGCCAACCAGCCCATCAATCCACTACTGCTGCTGCTGAAAGAAGACAATGGTTCAGCTCAGGTACTACGTGGCAACGCTGACGTTGGCACTCGCGGTCTTCGGCTCGGACGTCGCGGAGGCTCGCTCTGAAGGCGCCTATGGTGGCGGTTCGGAGGAGCTCTCGCCGTGCGGCAAGCCGTACGAAGTGGTGCCGGAGGGAGCCTGCAGCTCCAACTCCAACTCGAACGAATGGACCACAGCGATTCTTGGCGGCGACATGGCGTTTTGCGTCAAAGGGCCGGCGTGCGGCGGCAGCAACCCCGATGGAAGGAGCTGCCCGGGCCCTCGCCCGTCGCTCAAGTACGGCTCCACGTGCGTGAAGAGCGAGACTGCCAAAGGCTGTACGTACACTTGCATCGCAAAAGACTCGTGTGACGGTACGATCCCAATGCCGACTACCGCTACTCCAGAGACTCCAGCGCCAACCACTGTTGTTTCAGTGACTCCAGCGCCAACGACTGCGGCCCCGGCGACTCCAGTCCCTACCACTGCGGCTCCAGTAACTCCAACACCGACCACTGCAGCACCGACCACTCCAACAACTGCGGCTCTAATCACGCCGGTACCGACAACTATGGCCCCAGTGACGCCGACTCCAATCACTGCTGCTCCGACGACACCAATTCCAACAACCGAAGCCCCAGTGACTCTGACGCCAACAACGACGGCTCCGGTCACTCCAACTCCAACAACCACGGTTCCAGTTACGCCGGCATCAACAACTCTCATCCCAGAGACTCCGGCACCAACAACCGAAGCTCCGGCAACTGAGAACCCAGTGACTCCAGCTCCTAGCACAGGCAATCCCGAAGACGCGAAAGCTCCGGAGACAACGCCGTGCAACACCCTTCCGTACAAGTACGACTCGAAAACTCCATCGCCTGTAAAGGCTACATCAGCGCCAACAACTCCAACCCCGACGACGAATACGCCCTCATTCGATCACGGAAAGCCACCAACACCCTCACCTTCGAAGCCATATAAAATTGATGAGGTCCCGTCCCCGGCGCTAACGCCCCAGCCGACGATCGGAGAAGTACAAGCCCCAGCCATCACTCCAGCGTCGACTCCTCAGCAGACGATTGAAGAAGCGAAAGCTCCAAACAGTCCAACGCCAACGCCATGCACATTCCCGCTAAAGTCGGAGTCGCCAACGCCAGCACCAACGCCAATACCTTCACCAGCGGCACCAGCTCCTGCTCCAACAAAAGGACTAACACCAACACCAGCGCCAACTCCTGCTCCAACCTCGGGGGTACCCACTCCTACTCCAACACCAGCACCAGCACCGACGACTGCGAACTCAACACCTGTTCCAGTTTCTCAGGTGCCGCAATCGACTCCGTGCGAGTACCCGATCAAGTCCGAGTCGCCAACACCGACACCAACTTCAACTCCATGCATTCAACTACCACTGAAGTCGGACCCGCTGACTCCGGCACCAACTCCATGCATCCAGTTCCCGTTGAAGCCTGAATCGCCTGCCCCAGTTACGACACCATGCGAAGACAACCTCCTACTCAAGCCGGACGCGGCGACTCCAGCACCAACGACAGCAGCCATTCCCGTGATCTCAGCACCTACTCCAGCTCCAACGACCGGTACCACGACTCCAGCACCAACCACCACGGTGCCAATGACTGGTAGCGTGCTGGGTGATGGTCTTAATGCCTTGATCGATGAAGCCGACGCAGACCTCACCGAGATCTCTTCGAGTTCCGCGGACAAACTCCCGAAGTTTGACTTGGACCCCACAAACTCACGCAACCTGCGGGCTGTGTAACGAGTCAGAGTGAGCGTCGTCTGAGTCCGCGCCATTCCATCCACCCAATCTCTCTACGTGAAGGCGATTCCTCTTCTTCTTCTCTCCACCCTTTCTTTCATTTGCGCTCACTTTTCTTCATTGGTGTCTATCTTCACATTTGTCTGCATCTTCATACAATACATGCATAGGAAAGGGCCAATCTGTTTTTTTATTTCGATCATCAGCATAATACACAAGGCTGTTTGCAAAGGACAAGAAGAGAACGAATCGAAAGATAGATACCTGCATTGCTGACCTTTGTCGACTTCTTCATGACTTTAAAGTGGCGTCGCGTTGCATAGTGTTTGCAGTAGGATAGTCATTTCAACCCCATGCTCTTGGTAAATGCTTTATTCAGTTCCAAAGACTTGTTTAGCGCTTGAGGAACGCATCCAGGGGGCCAGTCTTTCGTTTCTTGCCTGCAGCTGAGGTAGGTTTTGTGGCTCCGGGTGGTGGCGCTTGCACTCGGTTCTCAGATCGACTCAGGTCTACTGCAAAGTGGAAGTCGTCGTGTTCCGATCGCGACTCTATGATCGTGCGCAGACAGCGGTCGCAGTAGAACGACGGACGCTCGCCTTTCATCGGCGAACCTCGAAAATGAGCGAATGCGTCCTCAACCTCCTCGAACTGGTCCGGGATAGCAACAGCTGCAGTATAAGGAGATCGGTCTGGTACTGTTGATAATGGTGGTGGATCGCTGATACTAGCAGACTCAGCTTGGACAGAAGCAGCAATAGAAGCGACATTAGGAGATTCAGACTGCCGCCACCGAATGTTGTCGCCACTGTAATGATTACTACTGTTTGATGGAGTCTGGAAGAACGAGGAGATCTTCATGCGCTTGGATGCCATCGTAATCAGTTCACTTTTCCTCTGCGTCGCTGTCAAAAACGGCTTCACCTCTTCATGTTGTTGGTACTCACTTGAGTGGCTGTCAGCAGCTTCTAACGTATCTTCTTCTTCTTCTCCAGTCACTGGGGATTTTTGCTTGATGAAGAAATTCGAGATGCTCGAGACGCTCATGCTGTCGAGGGAGATGAAGTCCTTGGTGTTCATCGACATGGCTGCGCACGGAAGGACGGCGTTCAAATTGGGGCGAAGCACGTTCATCGTCGCAGTGAAGAGCTCTTCCACAGTGGTGCTCTGCGCGATCCGCAGCTTGCGGGGCTTTGGCTTCTCGCCCACACGCGTGGTGTACAGGGTCAGCTGTAGCGGGAAGCGCTTGTTCTCCACACGTTCATCTTCGCAGCGCAGAACGATCTCTTCGCAGAGCACGTGGACCCAGTACTCGAGCTCCTCGACGCGCACCAGTGCGTCCCCGGACGCCTTGTCAAACTGCTTCACGGAACTCAGCGCCTTCACCTCGGTCTTCTTCTCGTTCACAGGGTCTTCGCCATCTTCTCCCGAACAAACTTGGCGCACAAACGCCGCAGTCTCGTACCCAAGGTACTTGACGAGCTCTTCGAAACGGAGCTTCTCCATGAACTCCTGGACCGTGATCTTCGGCTTCTTGTCACTCTCTTGTGCTTCTCCTGACGCTCCTGGTGGTGGGTTACCACCTTCTGCTGGAGGTTTCTCCTCCACCAAAGGCAACTGTGGTGACTTCTCTTCATGCTGGTGGAGCAGATTTTCGAGCTGCCGACCGAGCTTCCCGCCAAGTCCACGGACCTTGCGGAGCGGAAAGTGCTGTAAAAGTAGCGGCACGAACCGAGGCCCGAGCAGCTACAGAGAGAAAAGCAAAACAGCACATGGCAACACACACATTGTTAGCGACTAATTGTTCTAGTAGGAGCCTCGCAATTTGTACATTGCTTGCTGTCGTTCGAGTGAGACTCACCGTTTGTCCGTCCGGTTTGTTCAGCGGCGAGACCAACTTTGCCAGCAGCTTGTTGGTCGCGACGCCCGTGGAGCAGGTGAACTGGAGCTCCTTGCGCACGGCCTCTCGGATTTCGTTTGCGATCGTCGCGCCAACCGCGAGCAGCTGCTCTTCCTCCGTGAGCGGGAACCCTGAGAGCGTGTCGCGCTCGGCGTCTTTCCCGATGCCGTCCATTTGCGAGATGCCAAACACTTTGGTAGCTTCGTTCGCAGGATCGTTACAGAAATCAGACGACAGGACGTCCTGATACAGCAGCAAAGGGCGCACAGAATAGATTAGTGACAACGCAAATGGAATCTTGTTGCCTACTACGAAGCATAACCAAATTGCGATTCAAACCATCTTTGCGAGGCGCTCTTGCGCCTGCTGCGTTACATCCAAGAACGCCTCGTCGATGCCCGCTTTCTCGCACATGGGCGCGAGTCTGCGCAGCACAGCGAAGATCTCTCTGCTCGCGATTCGGTACCGCCGCAGGATCGCCTTCTGGTACTTGCGGTCAAACACCTCGTTCACTCTCCGATTCTCGCCCAGTGTGTCCACATGCGGCTAAAGCGAGGGCATGCACAGAGTTTGCTTTAAGCTAGCTGTCAGATGTACCCAGTGACAATATCATAGCATTCGTACCACATGGAGCGTTGGGCACTTCTTGAGCGCCTCGCTCGTGTGTTCTCCTGTTCATCCAAATCCAACCAACCACAAAGCAGCTCACGTCAGTGATACTGTGCCATCGTGTGCATGCCACCACCCAGAAGCAATTGACACTAACTACACGACAGTACACACACATGCAAAACGCACGCACCTCGTAAGACGCCAAATTTCCTCGCGACGTAGTTCACGGCGAGCAGAGTGCCCCACTGTTGCACGGCGACGGGCTGATCCGCGGGGATGCCGAGACGGCGCTGCTCCACCTGCGCGTAGTAGCAGTCGAGGTCCAGGTGCACGACCACGCGGCACGCGCTGGTGCTACTGCCGCTGTCATTGCGGTTGCCGTTGCCGCCTCCAGTTGCCTTGCGTCGGCCGCTCATTCTTCCACCATCTGCGGTCGATTGCGCTGTTCATTCGTTATTTTTTCGCTCTACAGATGTTGCCGCGTTACAGAGATTGAAGACGATTTTTGGCGGGAAGCGAGTATTCCTGTGCGAATGTGAAAGTGCGCATTCACATGGCAGTGTTGAGCCAAATCAGTGCTTCTGGCGTAAATGGCCCATGGTTTTGATACTTCTATTTCTGTTCAATCTTGGCTAAGAGGAAGTTTAGCTCCGCCAGAAGTCAAATGAGCGCTTCAGACTGTGTGCTATATTTTCATCTGGAGCCTGACAAAGCAAATGTGGTGCGGTCCAGATTGTTAAGCGTGAATTGCGTAAATGAGGAAACGAAGGCGTTTCATTGGATAAAAATGCATTTGGATATTTGAGCGCGACAAAAGCTGGCTGAGAACGTCTCGTCTATGTCTGGCATCAACATGCAACTCCTCATGGTTCATGTCGCATATGTAAACACAGTCCCGCTTTTGGACATGCTACATACAGTACAGCACGAATTCATCTTTTGCACCGCCCATTTAGTCATGCTTGACCAGCAACTCGCTTGCGCACGTCTAAATCAGTGCTGTGATTTTATACTGGGTATTGTACCCGTAGTCACCCATTGCCCAATGTGTCAAGCCATTTACATATTATCTTTGGCTGATCAATTCATGAAAGAACGGGTAGCGGAGGGTGGTGTATGGGTACTGCGATAAAAGTGAATCCATATTCGATGCAGAACAGAACCCTCCTACTGTACAAAGTCATCTTTTCCACCACACCTTCAGAAAGCCAATTGAGGTGTGGCATATTTCGGTAGACCCTGACGACTAATCCGCCGCCAGCGCGTGCGTCGACATTCGAAAAGGCCGAGGTGGCCAAATACCAGGGGTTCACTCCGAGAATGCAAGCGAAAGCATGACGAAAGATGCGTGCAATCACCTTCCAAATGTACACTTTTCCGCGTGTGTCGTCTGATTCCGAATCGCCAAGTCTATCCAAATCAATCTTCAGCCTTTGATTGACTTTTGCACCCCCGAGGAAAGTGAAACAGGAGCGGCAGGTAGGTGGAAAGAGCAGGCAAGCTGTGAGTTTGATCGCTCTCGCCTGGAGGCCGGTCAAGTGCTGGTACCCTGAGAGACATTTCACTTTCGCTTCGCGTCGTGTCCCTCCCTCCCGCTTTTGCTTTGGGGACTCTTGTGAACCAACCACAATTCCGCTTTTCGCTGCTTGCTTGTTTACCACGACAGACAGAGGATCGGAAATGCGAGAGACATTCCAGACCGCGCTGGCGGTGGTCTTTCTCTTTCGCTTCGTCATACTTTGTGATTGGCATCATCTCTCCAATTTTCATGCAATGCGACGATCCCTGCCGACCACACATTTGTGTGTCTTTGGCGAATTAGCACTTGGTGCTATCAGCGACGCTAAACTCATCAAGGTGCCTAATAGTGCTCACGCACGCAACACCTGACCTGCAGGCGCATACAGGACATTCGATGTTTCCATTTTCCATCTCGATCCTTGTTTGATCAGTTCCTGGTTCCATGATCTTTGTTTGGCACAATCGAACGGATGGTGGAAGTGCTCCGATGCGAATCAAGTCAAGGTTGGATGAATACAAGAAGCGCAAAAAGCGAAAGCGACACACGGGAGGCTCAACAATCCGTGTCAGCTTGGCTCGCGGCAAGAAATGATATTCGATCACCAGCTTGGCATCATCACCAGATGTCTCAGGATTACATCGCGTTCTATGTCCACCTGCGTTTCAGATTCCATCAATCGATCCCTCGCGTTCCATTGCGCAAAACTTCGATCCATTTATCTTTTTCAGCCAATCAGAAGACAATAGATCCGTCAAACTTCGAAGCAGGAGTGATGGTCTCGATGGAAGGTGGGTTTCCGTTTGCCAAAAAGAAAGGGATGGCTCTTCTCGTTTTTTGTGTATTTTTGTGTATTGGGGTTGCAATAGGCGGGGTATAAAACTCGATACAAAAACGCACAGCGCACATCCCCCCGCCCGCCCCTTCCTCCTCAAAAGCAAAGCCCGTATTTTCGATTTGCTTTCCCCTTTTTCAATCGCTCACTCGGAATTTTGCGGACTCGAAGCGAAGCGGACGACAACCAGCCGCGCCGCGTGAAGAGACTCGTCGGAAGAGAAAGAAGCGCGTGGACTCCCTGCCGCGCGTGTGAAGAGAAGAGAGAGAGGAAGAAGAGAGAAGTGTTTATTAACGCGACCGGACGCAAGCAAGCGTTCGCTGTTTGACTGAAGAGAGCAACATGTGGCTGTTCGCGGGAGTGTGCTTCGCGATCTCGACGCCGTGGTTCCGCACACTGCTCGAGACGCTCTTCGCGGAGCTCACGATCGTGTTCTACAACTGCTTGTCGGTCGTCGCGGTCGTGCTCGTGTGGGTGTTTGTCGGCGCTGTGGTGCTGTCGTTCAAGAAGACGCCGCCGGCGGTGACTGGCGCCAAAACCTCGACTGTTGATGTTGCCGTGGCAGAAGAAGAAGAAACGGAGAGAGTGCAGCAGAGCCGATCGGTGCCGACGACGAAGGCCTCGACTGTGTTTGCTACCGGCAACTCGCTGATGAAGACGCTGTTCTTTGCGTCGACGATGCTGCCGCTGAGCATGGTTGTCGGAGCCGGTCAGGTGGGCAAGACGCTGACGACTACGCGTCATTTGCAGACCGCGAAGGTTCCATGGACGCTGGCTGACAACGAGACTGCGTTGGCCTCGCTCAGATCGCAGCTGACGATGTGCAAGTACTCCAAGGTCAAGGAATGCATCGACAACCCAGCTTCGTTTGCCGAATTTGGAGTTTACAAGAAGCAAGCAGGCTACTGTGCTGCCTTCGACTCGGCGTATATGAACGTGTCTGGTGCTGCTGCAGCTACCCCGAATCGCTACTTGCCAACCTCGGTCCAAGACGCTCACGCATCGGGTTTCGAGAACAAGTTTTCAGAGTGGTCATCGACGAACCGTGACCAATTCCAGGTAGACTGTCCGTTCCTGTACAACGAAACGATCGCGAAGGGCAGCGACTACCTCTGTTGCACGCAAACTCAGTACGAAGGCTTGAAGACGCAAGTGCGCATGATCCCAGGTCTCTGCAAGTCGTGCAAAGAGAACTTGCGCAACATCTTTTGTCAGATGACGTGCAGCCCAAACAACAGTATGTTCCTGGAGATCGACCAAGTTCGCATCGTAGACGGTGATGATAACCACAAGGGCGAAGTCTTCCCTGCCATCGAAGAACTGACGTACTTCGTTGGCAGTGACTGGATTCGCGACATTTACGACTACTGCGAGAAGGACGCCAGTTTCTCGCTTTTGTGTAACCCAAAGCAGAACTGTACGGACGGCTTCGGGTTGATGGAGTTCATGGGTGAGTACAAGTTCAACACGATCGGTTCTCCTCTCCAGATCAACGTGACAACGCTTCAGAGATATTCTGAAGAGAAGCAGAAGGAGATGTTTTGCGCGTGCGGGTCAACGAATCTCACTGGCTGCTTCTCTCCGATGGACACCCATTTGAAGTCGTGTGTTGGCGTCTGTGGTTCGTTGTGTGCTGTTGATGCGAACGACAAGCGCGTGTTCCATCCTGCGTGTTACGGAACTTCGACGTTGACTACTGTTGACGGCTCGACCGACGCGACCTCAACTTCGACCATCGACCCGAAATGGCAGCCGCTGATGTCTCATATGGCCGAGATTTTGGAAGAAACGGACTACGAGGTTCTCAACTACTTCTTGGCGATGCTTGGCGGAGTGATCGGCCTCGCGTTGATCCTGGGCTTCCTGTACATCACGTGTCGCAAGAAGAAGTACGGCACCGCCGCGAGCTCCGACCACACTCGCCCTGGTCCTTTTGTTGCCAGTGCTGCGATGGAGGACCAGCGTTTGAGCTACGTCGACGATCTTGTGTCCGCCACCATGAAGCGATGGGGAACGTTTGTGTCGACGGGCAACAACCCTCTCAAGGTCATCAGCATCGTCATGATCGTCCTTATCATCTGCATGATCGGTCTGACCAAGATCGAAGTGGAGACCAATCCGGTGAAGCTCTGGGTCGCCGAATCCAGCCGCCCGTACAAGGAGCGTGACCACTACGGCGAGCTGTTCATGCCGTTCTACCGTTCGCAGCAAATCATTCTGGTGCCAAAGGATGGAGGAAACATCAACCGCGTCGAGTACCTGAAGGAGGCAATCCGTCTCCAGCAGATGGTTGCTGATGTGACCTACGGACCTGCCGATGCTGCGTACCCTGAGCGAGTGACGTTGGGCGACATTTGCTGGAAGGTCACTGGCACGACGTGCACCGTGAACTCGATCACCCAGTACTTCCAGAATCGCATGGACCACTTCGAGTTCTACGAGAAATATGGTTTGGCGCTGGATCACTTCAGCCAGTGTATGTACTCTCCTTCAAACTCGGACGTGGCTACCTGCGGTACGTTGATGACCAAGTTGAAGGCCGGTGACTCGATCCCTGCAAGCATGAGCGACTGTCCTTGTTTGGCTGCCTTCGGCGCTCCGATGAACTTGTACAACACGTACTTGGGCGGATTCCCGGATGGTGCGGCAGAAAACACGACGCTGTACCTCGAATCGCGCGCGATCGTCTCGACTGCTTTGGTCTACAACTACTATGACGATGACTTGAACGACCCGTCCGTGATGTGGGAGCGTGAATACATCGAGCTGTTCAAAGAGGAGTCCCAGCGAAATGAGATGTTCTCGATCTACTTCATGGCGGAAACCTCTGTGCAGGATGAAATCAAGGAGGAATCGAGCGGTGACATGCTGCCAGTGATCCTAAGTTATTCGCTGATGATTATCTACGTCTCGCTCGGTATCAATCGCTGGTCTTTCCAGAAGACTTTTTTTCAGACGTCGAAGATCTCGGTTGGTTTTCTCGGTATCTTCTGCATTATGCTCGCGGTGGCGTCGACGATCGGCCTCTTCATGTGGTTTGGCGTAAAGTTGCAGTTGGTTATCATGGAGGTGGTACCTTTCCTGACGCTTGCCATCGGTGTGGACAACATCTTCCTGATCGTCCACGCTGTGAACCAGAAGCACGACGAACTGCGCGTGGCTCAGCCTGATCTTTTTGTTGGGCTTGAGAATGATGCGAACGCTATCCGAGACGTTGCTAGCAAGGTCGTCTCGGAGGGTCTTGGCTACATCGCTCCAAGTATCTTCATGGCTTCGCTTGCGGAGTCGGTCGCGTTTGCGTTTGGTTGCATTTCACCAATGCCAGCTGTGTTGTGGTTTGCGGCGTTCGCGTGTGTTGCTGTCGCGATCAACTTCTGCGTGCAAATGACGCTGCTCGTCTCGATTGTGACTTTGGACAAGCGTCGTGAGCTGAGTGGCAAATACGACATTGTCTGCTGCACGCGTGCGTCGGGTCCAGCCTGGACGCAGCCTGAAACAGCCGACCAGCAAGTCTTGATCCAGCCGAAGACCCCTGAAGAGGGTGAGCACGCGTCGAATGCTACCTCTCAGACTGCGATCCACATCTTCGACCGATGTGTGAACGCCTACGCGTGGTTCCTGTCTCTGCGAATCGTGAAGCTGCTTGTGCTTCTGGTCTTTTTGTTCTGCACGCTGATTTCGATCACGTCGATCGAAAAGCTCAAGCACGGTCTTCCTCAAGCCGAGTCGATGCCGTCGAAGTCTTACTTGACAAACTACTTCAACGCGCTGGACGTGTACTTGGCGACTGGTGCACCGGTGTACTTCGTCGTGGAGGGCGGATATGGGCGTAACCCTGAAGTCTTCGATCTGAATGACCAGACTATACAGTCGAAGTTCTGTAAGTCTAAGTCGTTCTGTGACGATTTTGCCATCCCGAAGATTATCGACGCCCTCGCAAACGAAGGCAACCGCAACGTCACTCACTTCAGTGAAGGCACGACGTACTCGTGGTTGGATGACTTCTGGGGATTCGTGAGTCCAGACAGTGAATGCTGCCGTGTGGACAGCAAGACGGGTGCGTACTTGCCGATTTTGGGCGACAACGCGACGTACACTGCTGCTCGTCCAAGCAACCCGACGTGTCTCGCTGCCAAGTCGACTGTGCCTCCTGTGCCAAAGGACTCGTTCATGTCTCTCTTCAGCATGTTCTCGACTGCCAGCGCTGGAAACTTGTGCTCGTACGGTGGTGGATCGATCTACCGCGGACAGTTCAGTTTGGACGACAAGCCGATCCCTGTGGTGACGAGCAGCACGCCTCAAATCGTGCTTAACAAAACCAACTACGGCAACCAGATCACTGCGTTCTCGTTCATGGTTGTGTCGACTGCGAACCCAACGCAGCAGCACTTCATCGATGCGTACGCTCAGGCGCGCCGCGCCGCCAGTTGGATCAGCGACAAGACCGGTATCGACGTGTGGGTGTACTCGCTAACCTACGTCTACTTCGACCAGTACCTCACGGTTGTGCGTGACACGTACACGCTTGTCGGCCTGTCTCTGGTGGCGATCTTTGTGATCCACGCGATTTACTTCGGTGGCATTTTCTACCCGCTCGTGATTGCGTTGGCGGCGGCGAACATCGTGATCCTCGTCATGGGTTTGATGCGTCCGAACGACATTTTGCTGAACGGTCTCTCGATGGTGAACTTGATCATCGCTGCTGGTATTGGTGTGGAGTTCTGCGGTCACTACGTGCGCATGTTTGCGAAGGCGCGTGGTACTGGTGACGAGCGTGCGAAGATCGCGCTCCGCAAGGTGCTGGTGTCGGTTCTTTTCGGTATCACGATCACGAAGATCGTGGGTCTGAGCGCGCTGACGTTGGCTGACTCGCGCATCTTCAAGAAGTACTACTTCCGCATGTACATGATGGTGGTGATATGCGGTGTGCTGAATGGGATGCTGCTCTTGCCGGTGTTGCTGAGCGTTTTCGTGGACGTGAAGCAGTTCTTTGTGCAGAAGCGTCAGGAGAAGAACGAAGCGGGGGGCAACGGCGGCGACTTGCAAGCGAGCGAGAGCCCTGCGTACCGCGGCGTGGACAGCGTCAAGCTGGCATCACCAGCAGGCGGTTCTGGCGCGACGCGTCACTCGAACAGCGAATAATGTACCAACAGCATGAAATGAAGAAGAACCGGATGACCAACGTGCCTGGATATTGTATGCATGTATCAAAGCCAACCAGCCAGCCAGCCAGCCGACCCTGAAACGAAGACTCGAAGCACTCCACAAGCACAAGAGAACCAGAAAAAGTGACAAAGAAAAGAATGAGGGTATGTAATGAAGGGAATCAAGTGGCATTCACGTGATGCATTGCGCTCTGTGTTGTATTTTGCTTTTGTTTCTTGTGTTTGTTGATGCCATAACTCACTTGTCTTGCAGAGAAAAAACAAGAGACAACATGGCAAAGGTGATGCATGATGCATGCTACGAGAATTGGAAGTGGCTTCATCTGTTAAACACATCTTTATTTTTCGTTCATTCATCCAAATTACAGCGTGCTGACTTCGTGGGCTCAATCTATTTCATGAGCTCTCGCTCCAGATCCAGGTCTCGCACTGTGATCGTGTATGACGACGGCTTCTTCTCTCTATTGTCCACGTCGGCGATCATCTGGTCAATAACAGCGGGCGTCGCATCCGTGGGCACGGTCTTACCGCAGATTTGGAGCACGGCCTGGCCGAGTTGGAGGAGGCCCGACTTCTCCGCCGCCCCCGAGCTCGAAATGAACTGCCGGATGTACACTGCTTCGTCCTTCAAGTTGCCAAACAGGATGCCGAGCGGCGGCTTCGGGAACGTGAGCTCTCTCGTTTCGACAGTCGACAGGAATGCTGCCTCCTTGTCGGATACATTGGCGGCAGACTCTACACTTCGCTGCTCATCCTCTATTTGTTCGCTCTCAGCGTCAATTCTTGAGCGTTCATCAGTAGTACTGCTACTGATGATGATGCTGCTGCTGGTAGCGCTTGTCTCTAATGCTACCCACGCTCGCATAGCCGCGTACTGCTCGGGCGTGACAAAGACCGCTCGCATCGGGTGCTGCGTGTCGTCTGAGATGCGCTTGAGCGTCTCCATGATGCCGGCAAAGCTCTTCTGCGTGGGCGTGAGCATCGACACGTCGTTCACGCGCACGAGCACGTCGCCTTTCGCCACCGCGTGGCTCTTTTGCGCAAACGACGGCACGCGCGCAAATGCTGAGATGACACAGTAGTTACGGCCGTCGGCGGCTTCGTCTTCGTCCGATAGCTCCATCTCGATCATCGGCGGCCACTCGCGCAACTTCACGACGCCGTCGGGACTCGGCGCAAAATGCAGCGACACCGGTCGCTTCTTCGTCTCCTTCAGGATCTGTAGCGTCTCCTGGAGCGACTTGAAGCGCAGGTCAATGTCGTTGATCCTGATAAGCAGCTGCCCCGCCTCGATCTTGCCACTGAGCTCCGCCGGGCTCTTCTTTCCGTCCGCTCCGGGCTCCGTGAACCCGACGACGATCGAGCCGAACGGAGAGATTGGGCGACTCCGCAGACGGAACCCGAACGGCCCGTCCTGCTTGAATACGACCATCGCATTCTGCGGTCGCGGTACCACGCGCTGCATGCGGTTCATCGTCGTGTCTTCCGGCGTCAGCGAGAACCGCAGCGTGAACGGCAGCAGCAGCTTCTTCTCCAGCAAGTCCTTGAACTCGTCCAAGTTGAGTTTGTTGCACGAGAGACCATTCACCGCCAGCACGCTCGCGCCGACGGGGATGCGCAAGAGATCCGCGGTCATCATATATTGTTGGAAATTGGTGGTATTAGTACCAGCGGTAGCGTCGTGGTCCAGCACGCGGCTGACGACTACGTGTTTGTTGAGCACAGCCTTGGAGAACGCAAACGGCACGCTGTTGCGCTCCGTGAAGAAGCACTCGAGCTGGTTTGGCTGGATGTCCACCTCTCGCGCGCCGCGCCAGGGACTCGCGGACGGCAGGTCCTCCACGCGGATGTCCAGCAGCTGGAACACCAGCGGCCAGTACTCGTCCATCTGGTCGTTCAGCGTCTTGAGCAGCTTGATCATGTGGCCCAGCAGCTTGCTTTCCATCGTCTTCGCCAAGTACTCGCGAATGAGCTCGGCAAACACCGACGCGAGCAGATTGTACACTGCGCTGAACCAGCTTCCCTGGACCGTGATCTTCAATTCTTGCTTGATCTCAATCTCCATCGAGTTGAGCACCAGAATCGGTCGAAACTCGCCCGTCTCCTTGTTCACGACTTGCTTCTCCGCCTTGAAGCCTAACGAGATCATACCACCAGTCAGCTCTGCGTCCGCAAGTCCACCGCCATTCAAGTACGGAAAATACTTTTGTGCAAACGTCCACTGGAAACCCTTCAGCAAGGCTGTGAGGTGCGTCGCGCGCACAGTGAAGAGCTCTTCGTCGGCGACCGTGCCCATTCGGACCTTCACGCGCTCTTTTCGCACACGGAAGTTCGAGAGGTCGAGGTTCGAGATCGAGTACTCGACACCCTCTTCCACGCCCGAGATCGTGTCGACGTTGATCGTCGGCAGCACCGACATGAAGAAGTCCAAGCAGTGATCCTTCACCTGGTTCACAAACTCCTGGCGCTTCCCGCGGTTCTTCGTAATCGTCGTCCCCCACTCGGCGAGTTTGTCAAACTTCACTTCCGAGATCACCTTCGTCACGTTCTCGCAGAAAGCGTCCGGGTTGTCGACCGACTGCACGATTTTCTTTGCCTTCTGCAGCAGATTCTGTCCCTGCGATGTCTGCTGCATCTGCGTAATATACTTCTCTGTCGACTCCATAAACACGCTCGCTCGCGCAGACACCTGTGGCAGCAGCTCTTCTGCTTTCGCAATCAATTGGCTTGGATCCATCGCTGTGAGCGATGTCACGCCCATCTTCGCGCTCGCCAGCTTCTCCAAATGCGCGATCGTCTCCTGAGCTTTAATGAAATCCGCTTCATGCTCCTGCAACTTTGTCAGCAGCTCGGTTTGCAGACTGTCCTGATGCAAGGAGCTCTTAAGCTTGTCGATCTTGGGTTTTTGCGCATTCACTTTCGACTCGAGTGCCTGGAGCACCTGAGAGAGCACGAGCCGCTGGCCCTGCGGCGAGTGGTCCACCTGCATTTTCTGTTTCGCGAGCTCGAGCTCTTCGTTCGCCTTGGAGCGCAGGTTTTGTTCAAAGTCCTTCATTTCACTGCTGTTTTTCAGCTGGCTGAGCACTTTCGCCGCCTGCGCAAAGAACGCCGACGAGTCCTTTCCGTCGAGCAGCTCGCTCTCGAGCGTCTTCTTGGCTGAGAACGCCATGCTCTTGAGCTTCTCCAGTTCGTTCGCACCCGCGACCTTGATGCGGTCTTTCGCCTCGGCGAGCGACGGATCAAAGAGTGACGCGAGCGCCTGCGAGTACTGGTCACCGTACGTCGCGTTCGTCGACAGAAAAGAGATTGTCTCGGCGTGCTGCTCGCAAAATTGCTGCACACGCTGGTACGTTCGGTGGGCCTTCTCGCTCAGCAGATTCGCGTCCTCGCGCGCGATGCGCCCCTCAAACTGGCAAAAGATCTCGTCGGCCGACAGCGGCTTAGGCACTTTCTCCAACAGCCGTAGGTCCACACACGACACGTCTTGAGGCTGTAGTGGTAAACAACAACAACGCCAAAGAGTCACAACTCCATACACAAACTACAACAATGCATACCAAGTGGCTATTAGCAACGTCAGCACAATACGACGTACCACAATGTATCCGGTGCCTCCAAAGTCGAGCTTGACCACATACGAATCGCTTGATTTTCTATTGCGTTAACGGAGAAAGAGCAATTAGGAATCAGACTGTAGACAATACAAGAGCCCTACAACAGCAGTGATGTATCGTCTATTGTCACACACCTGTACCCGGAGATGATGCCGAGTCCGAGCTTTGTGCGCACGCGAGTCGCTGGCGCCAAGCGCAGTGCATTTTTCTAGCGAGTCCACACACATCCATCCACAAGGTATTAGCATTCCCATCAACAACCACTCACTTCTCTGTTGTGTTCATGTCGCGTACCTCAATCAAGCGCGTCTCGCCTTCGCTGTCAGGGTCGCTTTCTTTCAAGCGCACCTCGTACTTTTGGTCTCTAATGCTGCATTTAATGCACACCACAAGCGCATCGCGTTAGTACCATTTCCTCGCAATATAACACATTGCCGGCAGCAAGGATATCAACGATATCATATCGTAGAGAGAGAAAAAACAAACGGTACTCACTAGAAAGCCTGCACTGTGCCAGAGGCGCCTTTGCTACTTGCGTCGCTGTCTGTGAATGGCTCGAACAGCACGGCCGTGTCTCTCGGGATCTCGCCACACTCGAGCATGCGGAACTCCGGGATCAAACTGCCGCGCTATCATAGTAAGTATTGGAAACGATTGAAGAAAGGAGCAACTTGAGTTAGACACAAGGAGCTCCATTGCGGCTGACACGAACGCAACACAGTGACAGCCTATCACATGAATCACGCACCGTTGCATAGAGCGTCGCGCCGAATGCGAGCTCCACCTCCACGTGGATCTTGTGGTCACTGCTCAACAGCACCAGCACAGACACATACATGTCACAATAATAGCAGCACAAGCGTGAGCCTTGTATCAAAATGATGAAGAACATGCAGGTTTAGCACACCGAAACAAACTCCATTTGTACCTTAGCGAGCGCACAGTGCCCGAGCCGAAAGGCGTGCGCACGCGGTCGCCTGGCGCGTAGCGCAGCGCGTTGGCGAAGAGCGGCGGCACGTGCGCCATCGGACGAATGCAGCAGGATGCGAGAGAAGGACGGAGAGAGCGAGACGGGAGGAAGGGACGCTTGGGCAGATCTCACGGAGAAATGAGAACTGGTATCATTCTCATTCTCGTGAACACTTGGAAGAGCCGCTCGCTTTTTTTCTTCCGCTGGGATTACGCCAGAGTGTAACCAAAATGTAACCAGCTGCAACCTGACCATAACTAGCTCTCATCTGGAGCGAGTACTACTGTATGCGCTGATGGTGCTCTTTTAATTAGCGGATATCAGCTAAAACTGTGCTTTTGACTCAGATTTGGTGCTCTCCACGAAAGTCTGCACCATCATCTTGTGACCCGATCAAGAGCAATCTCTTTTGATCTACACAGTACTACCACAATCTGAAGGTTGACGCATCAACATCAGAACCGAATTCGCCCAACAACGAAAAGATGTCGATCGCTCGCTACCAGCTCGTCGAGTACGCGCTCATCGCCGCGTGCGCGTGCGTGCTGTCTGCCGAGCACTACCAGCTGTCCTTCGCGAGCGCGCACCAGTACTTGCTGGTGCAACTGGCACTCGCCGTGGGTATTGCCGCGCTGCTGCTCTCGCACCACACGCGGCGCGAGATCTCGCCGTTGTACATCGCGGCGCTGGCGTTCGTCTCGCGGTTTGCAGTCCGCGAGGAGATGCGCTGGCTGGGCGACGGCTTGCTGTACAAGCTCGCGGTTGCGGGAATCGTGATCACCGCTGTGTCCGTGTGGCTGTTCCCGTGGCCCGACCTGTCCGAGCTTCACGGCGAATACAAGACGATTGGTGTCACGGTCGGACGCTTTGGCGGCATCGAGTGCCGTGTGCTGTACCCGTCGGCGAAGACGCCGTCTGCTGTGCCGCCAACCGAGCGCGCATCGATCTTGCACCATGGGGAGCATCTGTTGAAGGGAATGAGCGTGTTCAGTGGTATCCCGGCGTGGGTGTTTGGCTGCCTGCGCAGCGGGTACCTGGCGGCGCTGCCGAACGCGCCAGTGGCGATCCCGGATGCTGAGAACAGCGAGACGAAGAAGAAGTGGCCTGTGGTGATCTTCACGCACGGCCTGGGTGGCTGCATTGACGTGTACTCGGCGATCACGCAGCAGCTCGCGAGCGAGGGCAACGTGGTCGTGGTCGTAAACCACTGCGACGGCTCGGCGAGCGTCACGCGCACCGAGGACAACCGCATCGAGTACTACCAGAAGATCACGCCGGAGGTGCGCGACAACGTCAACGGTGCAGGCTTCAAGTTCCGCAACATGCAGCTACGCCAGCGCGTCCAGGAAGTGCGTCGCGTACTCAACGCGGTCGTGCAGGAGCACAAGACCCAGGTCGAGCAGGGCAACAGCACCAGCAACGTGTTTGCGCTCGCGGATGTGGAGAATGTGAGTCTCGTAGGCCACTCGTTTGGCGGCGCGACTGCACTCACGACCGCGCACCTAGACGAGCGGATTCGCGCTGCGGTGCTTTTGGACGCGTGGATGGAGCCGGTTGACGAGGACGTGAAGCGCGGACTCGGCACGCGCGTGCCCGTGTTCCACCTCATGTCGGAGCACTTCTTCAAGTGGAACACGAACCTCGTGGACATGAAGACCCACGCAAAGGGCTGCACGCACGTGCACTCAAAGCTCACGGTGCTGCTCGGCTCGCGCCACAACAACTTTTGCGACCTGCCGATCTTCTCGCCGCTCGTGAACCGCCTCATGAAGGCTGCGGGCAAGATCGACCCGAAGTACGCGCTGCACGCCGTAAGTCAGCTGTCGGCGGCGTTCCTGCGCGGTTCGTACGCCGCGACGATCGCACGCTTCCCAGACGTGATTGAGGTGGACGCAGTGGTGACAAACTCTTCGAATTAAGTCAATGAGTGAGCGACCCTGATGAATGGCATAGAAAGAACCATTTCCAAGCGTCACCTATAAGAAACATGCAATGGAAAGTTGGTCAAATGGCACAATTGGGCAGTTGTGCGAAGAATAGTCCTTTGTTTCTTATTCGCAAACTGACGCCTTCTATGAGGAACTATTTTCGCTCTTTGGTCAGTTTAGCAGGTCGTCGACGTGGATGTTGGCTTTCGAGAGCGCCTGGCGCAGCAGCTCGTCCATCTCCTGCCCAAAGTCACCCCCATTGCCACCGCCTCCAATGCTCTCTTGCTGCTCGGCAACCGGTTTCAGAGAAGAATCTGCTCTAAGTCCTTCTAGAGGCCTCTTCGAGTTGGCTATAGATGATGAAAACTTTGTCCCGACTTCACTTCCAGTCTGGAGCTTTCCCTTGGCCTCAGCTGCCCAGAGCGAGAGCCGCGAAAGCGTCATAAACGACACGCTCTCCTTCATGTTGCGGTCGCTCTGCTCGCGCTCGCTCTCGTAGATTCCTCCGTCGTCGTCGTCGTCCATGTCACTATTGTTGCCTGCATTCACAGTGACGCTGCTCATTGCTGCCGCCAGTGAAGCGTACGATTCCTCTCGGTCAAGCTCAGCCATGACCCCCGCGAGGCTCTGGTACTCAAGTGAGGCAGCTCTACCATCTGGACCATTACCATTGCTACCAGTTGGAAGGGCTGACGATGGCGCTGCGAACGTGTTCTTGCGCTGCTGGATGCCCATGATGATCTTCTTGTTTGAGTCCCCGCCGTAGAACTCCTTGAGGATCACGCCGCGCTGGTGCGCGAGCATCACCTGCACGAACTCGTCCTTGTCGACCACGTGGTCGTCCCCCGCCGCGCGGTTGTAGAGCACCAGCGCATCTCGCCGATCGATGTCGGGTTCTAGAACAACCACGATCTCGCAGAACTCCCGGAAGTCCAGCATGCCATCGCCGTTCGCATCCACGAGCGCGAACATGGAGTGGATGTCCTGTATTTGCTGTTCGTAGATCGTGAACCAGTAGTTCATGAGCTTCTCGAGCACGAGGTCGATCTCCACGCCGCCGCTGCCGCTACCGCTACTCCCCATTCCTCGACGAATCTCGTCCTTAAGCTGGTCGAGCGGTCCTCCGGGATCGTTGCGCGTGAATGAGAACACCAGATCGATCGTCTGGCACACGAGGTCGCCCTTGACGGTCGTTGCTCTGGGACTCATGAAGATGCCGTCGCCGAAGACCGTCTTGAGGTTCTGCGCGATCGCCACCGCCTGCTTCCGACCTTTTTTGTATACACCAGCTATGGACACACATGCAAACAAGAAGACCTTGAGAGTTAGTCGAGAATCCTTCAGGTATCTAACGCAACCTGCTGTGGAACTAGGTAGCACCACCATACCATTGAAGATCACGACGACGACAAACAGGAAGAAGTCGATTCCCTGCACTGAGCACGCGTGCGACTCAGGGTCCAGCGAGCCCGTGAGCAGCCCAAATGTGCGCACCCGAGCGCTTTCCTAGTAGTAATGCAATGCAATAGTGTTGTCAGTGCAAAGTCCTCACGAGCTTTTACGCCCACCCTAACTCCACGCACCTTTGCGTGCTTTCGGATCGACGCATCGAGGAACACGAGCTGGCTGATCGCGAGGTCCTTGAGTCCGTAGTGGAGCACGTACATCTCCATGATGAACTGCGCCAGGTTGGAGCGCAGCTTGCCCACGTTGTCGTCCTGCACGTCCTGGAACATCTTGGCCTGGTAGTACCCGACGATGATCGCGTGGAGCTCGTTGAGCGTGAGCGGCTTGCGCTTCGAGAGGATCTTGCGGATCTTGGACGACGGGATCTTGGCTTGCTCGATGATGCTCGCGATGCCTACGCCGAACTTGTTGGTGCGGCGGTTCTTGATGATCAGATCCTCCTCGTCGTTGGGGCTGACGAAGCGGCGGCGTGACGCGCGGCCCTTGCCATTGCCGCCTCCCATGCCACTGCCACCGCCGGTTCCATTCCCATCTTCATCGTCGTCGTCATCATAGTCTTCATCATCGTAGAGAGCTCCTCGTCGATTTGTCTGTACCTCTTTCTCTTCGCTCTCCACCTTCAGCATGGAGAGCTCTTGGCGTATCGACTCCATCTCAAGTGTGTGCTTGAGAGCATTCTCCTGGGCTTCAGTTGCGAGCGCATTGCTCTTGAAGCGCAGGTTCGCGAGTGTTTGCTCGGCTTCCTCGAGTTTCTTGGCGAGCTCGGTGTTTTTCTGTTTTTCCGAGTGGAGCTCATCCATCACGTCGCTCACGGCCTCGAGCACTTTGCGATCCTGGTCGCAGATATCGTCGTCGTCGAGCAGTAGCGCACGTGATGAGCGTTGAGTGATGACACCATTCTGCTGAGGTTGCTGCTGGCCGGACGCTGCCGCCGAGAGCTCCTTGGCGGTCTTTGCGTGCAGCATCTCTGAGATGAGCGACTGGAAGCGCGTGATGCGGGTTACGGAGCGCTCGAGAATCGCGTTTTGTTGAGCGCTTGAGCTCAGAAACACCTCTGATCGGATCTTCCTGTCGTGATTCAAAGCATCAAACAGAACGAGCGAGCTTAGCCACGTAGGGCTACAACAATACCTAGGTATACACACGTGAAAGTACGGTACGTACTCTGTGATCTGACTGATCTCGTCCTGGAAAAGCTGGCGGAATAGCTTGTCCTTCTCGTACATGCTCATCTGCTCCGTGATGGAGAAGAGCGTGTCGGCGGTCACGTGTGCGCGCAGCGACTCGATCACACCGAGCACCACGCGCTGCTTGCCCGGGTCGTCGATGTACTGGAAGTTGTGCAGTACGACGTGGAGCTTGTCGTTGAGCTCCTCTTCGGCTGTGTTGCGGTGCGAGATCTTGTCGAGCCCCTTGAGCTGGTACCGGTGCTCCAGGTCCTTGATCTTGTCTAGCTGCATCTGCTCCTCCTTTAAGCGGTTCTCATAGAACGCGCGCTGCTTCAGTATATCTATAGTTCACACAAAGCACAGAGCAGAGCACCATAGTCATTCAGTTGATGGGAGGAATACGGGTGCACGACAAGTGTAGCCATGTTGACGTCAACATGTAACTATGCCACGCCAATGTCACTGTGGACTGTACTGTACCTTGGTTCATGTGTTCGCGTTGTTGCTGAAGCTGGTTCTGGTTGTCGTAGTACGTGAGCAGCTGCGAGAAACACTCGAGCGCCTCGATCTCGCCGTTGCCGATAGGCAGCTCGTCGTGGTTGACAAAGATCGCGGCGCCGAGGTCGCGGCAGATGCGCACGAGGATGTGCTCGTGGCGCGCAAACACGCTCGTAGCCTTGCACAGGCAGTGGAACGCGACCGCAGTCTGCAGTCGGTTGGGTTCGGGCTTGCCCTGCGTGAGCACGCGGCTCTCGCGGAAAAGCATCTCGCAGTAGAGGGAGTAGGACGAAAACGACCGCGTCTCGTTTTCGAGGCTCTGCAGCCAGAGCGTGATCTTGTCCATGTCGCTCGCCGCCAGGATCGCGCGGCGCGTTGCTCGAGGAATCCTGGGCGTCCTCGGCGATAATGGTGACGATGAATAGGACGCTCGTAGAGACACGACGCTCTCGGGTGGCAGTTCCCCTACGGGCGAGTGCGGTCGCAGCAGATGCAGGTTGCGCAGTTTAATCGGTGACGCTGATGATGGTGCGTGAGGGTCCGACGGATGCTCTCTCTGAAACTCGAGTGGGGATAGATTCTTTGCTTGGCTTGGACCTAGAGACAAAGGCGCAGCTACTGGTCCACGTGGACTGGGGATGCAAGTCAGCAGACCCATGGTTGTCGAAGCAGAAGATGAAGAGAATCTGTCACTATGCGCTGGTACCCGCGGCGAACGGATCGTCATCGCTTGCCGTGGAGATGATAGTGATAATGATTGTGGTCCATTGAGATTGCTGTTACTGCTGCTGTTGCTGAGATTGAGATTCTCAGCGATGTAGCGCTGGAAAATTGAGCGGTCCTCGACTTCGCGGGGACTGAAGCTGTCAGCATCCACGTAGTGCGGGAAGAGCTGCGGCGGCGGCACGGGCGTACGAGAGCTATTGCTGTTGTTGTTGCTGTTTGTGAGGCGGGGACTGCGCAGCCCAGCACCACTGCCGTCTTTCTTGCTCATCGTTCCATGGGAGTGACACCTTGGTACTTGATGCCCACAGAGCCGTCCTAATTATGAATTGGAGCAATCGAGCGTGAAAGGTCGGTCGCACAACAACGGGTCATTTTCAGCTCAGTATTGTAATGATACCCAGTCAGTTCGCTGGTTAGGCTTCACGATGAGACACAGGCAGGCAGTAAGTAGCTCAACTGCACGTATTCACAACAGGCATAGCACTGCGTCAAGGTCTCCGATGGACACAGACTGTGCTTTTTATATCAATGGGACTCATGTATTCAAGGAGCAGCTACGAGAAGCACTGTTCTAGGTTATAAGGGATGCTAGGTGGCGGCGGCGACGGGCTTCTCCTCCTCCTTGGTCTCCTCGATTGCGACCTTGCCACTGATGATCTCCGGGACGGTCTCGGCCGTCTCGGCCTTTTGTAGCGCCACGAGCGTGAAGCGCAGGTGCTGCGCGATGATCATCTCGTGCATCTTGGTGCGCAGCCGCAGCCACTCGATCTCGCTCTCGCTCGGGTCCGGAAAGAGCTTCTGCAGGTGCTTCTTCGTGCGGCCGTAGAGCGACAGCACGTGGTACGCGTGCATCACAGCCTCCTTGTATTCGAGGTTCTCGTACTTGACTACGATGCCATCGTTGCTCATGAGGATGTAGGACGAGAAGCCCGACTTGGCCTTGAGCTGCTTGATCACCTCGTCGATCTCGTTCGGTGCCGCTGCGGCCATGGTTTTTTTTCGCTGTGTGTGGGTGTGATCGGACGAGGCGGAAGGAGCACGCCTGCGCTTGCTGTCTTGCGGGCTTTCGCTTGGAGTGCGTGTGGATCGAGAGTGAGCTCAGTAAAGAGGCAGCAGACGACTCTTCAAGAGGCAACCCTCCAGGATCCGCGCGACTGCTCGTTTGCGCGAGACTGACGTGACAGGGAGATCTTGGAAGTGCGTGGCGTGAGGTGGCTCTTCTCCATGTGAAGTGGTCACTGATGGCTTCATGACCAGCATGGGCATCGGGCATCATCACAGATGCTTTGCTCGCTGACTAAGAACGCGCATTTTAGTGCCACAATCACACACATACATACACGCAGAATCAATCGCACGCACGTGTATCGAGAACGCAACGCAAAGAACAAGACACACACGCATGTAGATAGTATTTTGAATCAGGTAAAAGGGCAACCTGAGTTGGTTCTGTCATATTCACAACAGCATTACTATACTAAAAAATGAGACTCGATTGATCGGTACTGATGTGCAAGTGGGGGAAAAAATGGTGGTGGTTGGAAATACACACACATTTACTTGGACATCATCATCTTGACGAACTCTTCGTAGTTGATCTGACCGTCGCCGTCAATGTCGGCCTCACGGATCATCTCATCAACCTCTTCGTCAGTCAACTTCTCGCCCAAGTTGGTCATGATGTGACGCAGCTCGGCCGCCGAGATGAATCCATTGCCGTCCTTGTCGAAGACCTTGAACGCTTCCAGGATCTCCTCCTCCGAGTCGGTGTCCTTCATCTTGCGAGCCATCATGGTGAGGAACTCTGGGAAGTCGATCGTGCCGTTGCCGTCCGCGTCGACCTCGTTGATCATGTCCTGCAGTTCGGCCTCCGTTGGGTTCTGGCCGAGCGAGCGCATGACCGTGCCGAGTTCCTTGGTCGTGATGGTTCCATCGCCGTCCTTGTCAAAGAGGGAGAACGCCTCCTTGAACTCCGCGATCTGTTCTTCGGTCAACTGGTCAGCCATTGTGATGGGGTGGGGTGAGTGCTTCCGGGGGTTCTCTTGCGTGCTCGAAGGGAAGTTTGGGAATGAGAGACTCGGAGAGAGCAGAGCAATGCGGCCGATGGCTTTCCCTTTTGGCTTTTTGCCTTGGTCTACTGCTGCAAGTGCAACAAACAAGAGAGAGGCCGGGAGAGCCGCGTCTGACTTGGTGTTTGTATACTGCCGAGTGGGTGCGCGATACAGAGTGATGGTCTGTACGCGCACAACAACGACTTGCTTTGGTGCGTACAAAAAATATCACGACAGCAACAAAAGACACAACAAAAACACTTGCAGTTTGTATGCAAAATGGACGACCAAAAATCTGTACGCACCACGGTGCGTACACTTTATTACTTCCTTCTGCCTGATTTTTTGAACGCGTCAGCTCAGCCGTCAGACAAAACAAACAACCGAAACGGACGACGACGAAGCAACAGAGCGACCACAACAGCATGAGCTCGCGTCGTGCGATTGATTGCGCTCTATGGCTCCACGAATTTGTCGATCGCATTTGAATGCTTTGTGATTCACCTTGCGCTCCTCTGAGGAGAGCTCTTATGAATGACTCTCCCAAATCGGCGCCAGCATTTCCATCATCACGCGATCCCTCTCGATCATACAAATCATACGGGGATCGAGATTCAGTCTAACGTTGGCTATACACACACTTGATGGAAGCCTATTTCGAATGCACTTGTCTTTCATGCTGCCGGATGGTTGCATTGCGGTTCAGCTTCCCTTTACATTTGCAAGCGTAAGAAATCTGCAGTTCCATTGTGAAAACGAAGCTCCAAATAGGCTCTCACACAGCACACAGCAAGAAATATCAAACCGAAGCCATGTGGACGGACGGACATGTGGACGATGCCCGATTCGGATTGAGACGGCTCGTTTGTTTCTCAGAAAAGTGCACCGGTCGTGAAAGTCAGAAATCACTTACTGAAGTTGTCCAAATTGTCGTAGATTCACAGATCTTTTAGGGCAATTTGAGGGCAAATACTCCCTGCTCAACTCAATCTTCACAAAAATATTGCTCGCTGCGAGTGGTTGAACCAAAATGGCACGATGTCAGTAAGCTGGTGAAAAGGTCATAATTACCGGTATTTTCTATTTGAGGACGGTAGATAAACCGGGATTCTGACATGTTCGACTACATAGTGTGACCAACATACTCGTTGATGTCGCCCACCCGGGAGATTCGATCGGTATTTAACCACATTGAAGAAGTATCACGAAATACGGGGTTCAATTAGAAGAGGGAGTATACCATTAGGACAGCTTGATCAGGACGACTCCCAACTTGTCCTAACGGTGTTTACAAAAACGATGTGCGCTCGATTCCAGAAGCACCCCTTTCAATGCAAGCCCCTATTTGAAAGCTCGCTTGCGGTCTTTCTGCACCACGATTGGTTTCCATAACCGTGGCGTCTTTGCCTACGTGGAAAGCAGCGAAAGAAAGCAAGCGGCAGCGAGCGAGCGAGCGCGCGAGAGGAAGACGCGCGCGCACACACAGACAGGAAGGCAGGCACTGCGTGAACGAACGGCTTCGGCTTCACAGGCGTGCAGGCTTCTTCGCTCTTCGGAAGTCCACCGTTCGCTCTATTTATACGAAGTTCGCCCAGTCAAACGCGGCACAGCAGGGCGAACATACGCAAGCGAAGCTCACGTCCATCGCCACACAGACCGAACAAACCCAACGAGCACGACGCCCAGCCACACTCACTCATATACAGCTACAGGCAAATAGACACACACAACGATGCGCAACTCGCTGTGGTTCTCGTGCTACCTGATGACGGGCGCGGCGATCGTTGTGCAGTACGTGCGCGAGGCGTACACGCGCGCCGCGGACGTGTGCGATATGTACCCGAGCTTCCCATTCGGCGAGACGCTGCGCGAAGAGCTGTGGGACCACACGACGCTGCTGCCGATCGTGCACCGACCCATCGCGACGCTCACGCTGCTGGTTTTGTACGCGCTCGCGTACGTGGTGATGCACTTCAACCTCGTGGAGCTCGCGTGGTTGCTGCTCACTGAGATCCTCTCGGGCCGATGGATCCACTACGCGCTCTTCGTGGTCATCCCGAGCTAGTAAGTGGCAGTTGCGCTCAGTACAGTCGACTACTCATTATCAACGCGTGTCGTATGGATCGTTGCGAATATGCTGATACTGACTAACTGTGACCTTGTGGGTTGTATGCATATGCGTGGTCCAATAGCCTGCCGTTCTTGGCCGCGGAGCCTGGCGTCCCGGAGCTTCTCTCCGACGGCGAAGAGGACGAGAACGACGCCGCGTTCCGCAACGAATTTGGATATGAAGACGACGACAGCGCAGCGCCAAGACCGCCCGTGAACGCGACCGAATGCCACCGCGCTCTCGAGAAGCTCGTGCAGGTGAAGTTGCAGTTCGCGGACCGCGAGATCGAGCGGCCGGACGACTGGCTCGTGTTCGACCCTCAGGAAGGGCTCGTGCTGCAGAAGAAGAAGATGCAGAAGCGAGAGGCCGAACAAGTGGACGATTCGCTATTGACCGTCAATGGGAATGGCACTAGTGGTGCCAGTCACAAGTCAGAAGAAGACCTCACAATTGCAGCAGAGCAGCCATGTTCTGTGCAGAAGCAGAAGCATCTAGACGCACCCGTAGAGATCGAGAGTCACCACCAGCAGCAGGGAATTAGACAAAGATAATAGAGTTTTGAGCAACGAATGAACGAATGAACGAATGCATACACACGACCAAGTCCATCCATCCATTGTTCTTCTCTATCTATCTACCAGTCAGTCTCTAATACACAATCTCCTCTTCTAGTGGTCGCGACACCTTGGCGATCTGCTTCCAGAGCCGCACGGAGCCGCCGACCGCGAAGCTCATGATGCGCTTCAGCAGCTTCGTCTCTATCAGCGGAGCCTTGAGGTCCCCACTGCCCAGCTCACAGCAGAGCTGTACACTGTGCATGAGCGTCTTGGGGGCGATGCGGCCCTGGGACTCGAGCGTCCAGGTCCTCAGGTTCGCCACCGCACATTGCAGACTCGCAAGCGAGAGTCCCAGCAGCTGGTTCTTCCTGGTCCACGTCACTTGGCCCTCTCCGGTGATGAAGATGAAGTACTCGGCGTCCCAGACTGTCATCGCCTGCTTTTGAGCCATGCACTGGAGGCGCAAGTGCTCCAGACACCCGTCAAAGCCCTGGTTGCCCGGCGCTGGAAACATGCGGCTGCACACCTTCGAGTTGAGCACTTCCTGCGGGTAGAACGGCCGCAGCGACTGCATCACGACTTCGTTGTGGCCGCACACCTTGCCGTACTCGCCGCCCCACTTGTCCAGGTCCGCTGGGTTCTTGTTCGGCTTCCACTCGCTTAGCTTGTCGTCCTTCTTGGATGACTTGAGTACCGCGCAGAACTTCTTACGCAGCGCCAGTGACGACGCGTCCTTCGAGGCGCCGTGACGCACGCTCCCATCCCACCCCCCCCCGAATTGGCTGCCGCTGGCGGCGTCCATCCACTGGGTCTGCGCGGAGAAGCGCTCATCGCCCAATGACGCACCGACCGACGCGCTCAGCGTCACGAGACCGAGCACCTCGAGCTTCTCCTTGCCGTTCTGGTTGTTGTCCAATGAAGCAACGGCGGTGCTGTTATCCGTACCTTGCTGTTGGGACTTCTTGGCAGTGGGCACCTCGAGCTTGCGTGCGACGAGCAGCACGAGCTTCTCCGTGAGCGCCTGCAGCCGCTGCTCGTCGGGGCTCAGCACTCGCTTCTTGCTCTTGTTCTTCTTACTACTACCGTCCTCGTCATCACCATCTCCACCACAGACAAAACCACCATCGTCGTCGTCGTCACTGAGATCCGCACCCTTGGCGAGCTTGGTCGCCCACTTGCTGTCCACGTCCTTGGCGTTGCTCTTGCCCAGGCGCTGCGCGATCTCCGTGATCTGGGTCGCCAGCTTCAAACGGGTGGTCACCTGCTGCAGCAGCGTGCTGGTCAGCTCCGGACGGTACAGTGACACGTCGCCACTGGTCATGACCTGGAAGATCACCGTGAACTTGGAGTAGCTCTGCTGCGGCGCGACGTTCACGAGCAGCACGTCGGCGCCTGTGCAGACCGTCGTGGCGCCCGCAAAGTGCTCCGTAGTCACGAGCACGATCTGCGACGCCTCGCTGACCTGGTCCATGCTGCTCACGAGGCGGTCGATGCTCTCCTTGCGCTGCCCCATCGTCATCTTCTTGTGGATCGCGATCGCCTGGAAGCCCAGGTGGCGGAACGCACCGGCCACGGACTGCGGCGTGAGCGCTGCGTGGTTGTTGGGGATCACGACCACACAGCTGCGCTTCACGGCGCGCGAGAGCGTGATCCAGTACGTGCCGGCGAGCAGGTGCTCCTCTTTCTGCACAATGAGCGAGATCGGCTTCTTGAGCCCGTCGCTGCTGCCAAAGAGCCCCGCGGAGGTCACGACTGAGGACACGGACGTGGAGATGACGGGGCTCTTCTGCGGACGCTTGCTGAAATTGCGCGGCATGCCACTGGAGCCATCTATGCGGTCGCTGTTGTTCTGGCGTTTGCTCTTCTTCTTGTTGCCGCCGCCACTGGACGCGTCAGCGCCATCATGCTTGCGCTTGTTGGTCTTGTTGCCCTGCTTCTGCTTCTGCTTGGACTGCTTGCTGTTATTAGATGACGCTGATTTCTTGAGCACCGACTGCATGAGCATGGGGTTCACGACCACGAGACTGCTGTTGCTGTTGCTACTGCTGCTACCTGCGGGACCATTGCCACCTGGACGCTTGGGACCATTGCCATTGCCAGAGCCACCCTGCTTCTTCTTGCCCATGCTGTATTGCGCTTTTGGATTTTGGATGTTGGATGTTGTTGTTGGAGGTTGGTGGACGAGTGCCGTACTTAGCAGAGTGGTCAAGGTACAGTATACCTATGTTTAAAAACTAGTGTGGATATCGCATAAAAGAGATGTATGGCTCCCAAATCTTTCATCTTTTATCCGATGAAAATTTCTTTTTGCAGGGTTGGCAACCAATGAAGACACCAATACCAATACTGCACAGCCTCCCATGAAGGCTACTGGCAAATGTCTTCCCACTTCCCAAGTAACCCTTTGAAGGCGTACTTGTCCGCAATGCTCCTGACAGTCGTGTCAATCAAGATGCACGCCATCTCCGGGTTGGACAACTTACCGCTCACTTCACGACAGAAGTAGGTCCCGTGCCCCAGGATGTCCACAATGATCCCCGTGTTGTTGTACCTGAGGTCGTCGTCTTTGCGAACGCTCATCTCGCGCGGGTTCCTAACGGTCCCAGAAAACAGGTAGGCGTCAGCGGCGTCAGGAAGCTTTCGATCGACATCGCGATCGTGGGAGGTCCCAGGTTCTCGAACTTGGTGTCATACTCCCAGTTGAAGCGCCGCACGCCGGTCTGTCCGTAGCTTTTCAAAAGCACGCTCGTAGTCCTCGCACATACCTCGCGGGATGCGTCTTTGGGTTTGCAATGCACGTAGACGTGGTAGTTCTGGAACCCAAAGTCAGAAGATGATCTATCTTTCAATGTGGCATAGCACCCGATGCCCGTGAACAACTCTCCAGTTGACGTCTTGCGGAGGATCAGCACCGCGTCTTTTTTCATATCATCCAGCGAGAAGATCTGACGGTAGACGTGTGAAGGAGCAGCGCCAAAGCACCATCCTGCTCGTGCAAGGCATGTCGCCACCATCACTCTCTCACCTTCGATCATTTGTGTAAGCTTGACACACTTGAAGTTCTCTGGCTGCTTCACAGCCTCTGGGGCGATCTTGCAGATCTGCTGACGCATCCGCATGCACACGAGCTCCGTCGTAGCAACCGGTGAGTCGTGAAGCTCTAGCAGTTGCCTGTAGCCCTTTCCAAGCACGTCCCTGCGACCTCGGATCGAGAGCCGGCGATGCGCCAACGTAGCAGCGCGCTCCCAGTCCACTTTGCGCACGTCTAGTCCAGGCATATGTTTAGCGCAGAGCGCTGGTAGCAACTGAGCAATCTCCACTTCCGACGGCAGCGGCACCTCGATCTTCTCCACGCGATCGACGACCGCAGCGTCCACTTTGTTCACAAAGTTGGTCATGAGCAGCACCTTCACGCCAAAGTACTCGTGCGCCGGGTTGTGCAGGTTGTCAAAGATGTTGATGAAGCACTTGCAGATCGTGGACGCCCACTCGGCGCTCTCACTGGATTTATTCCTACGGCAGAGACTCTCGAACTAGTTGATGATCACGACTGCCTTGGGCTCCGAGGACGCCGCCAGATCAAACTGCTGGGCGATGAGCTTCTCGGACTCGCCCAATTTGGAGCTGAGCGCGCCCTGACACTTGATCTCGAGTGCCGGAACCTGCGTCTCGACAGCACAACACGTGATGAGGTAGCTCTTGCCCGTGCCGGGAGGTCCGTACAGCAGGATCGGCTACATGTTCATCGGCGACGTCAAGTCCTTCTTCATCGCCGTGATGCTGCGCTGCAGCGTGGTGATCACTTGTTTGTTGCCGACAAGTTGCTCGAACGTCATGGTGGATGCGTCGTCGCCTATATGTGGACTCATGATTTGCTGCTGGCGCTTCAAGTGGCGCTTGATGCGGCTCGCAAGCTCTAGGAACATGAAGTCGTAGCACTCGACTAGAGTCATGCCGGTGGCTTTGCTGCGCTGTTTCATGTGCCTGACGAAGTCTCCGCCTGGTAAGTGGCAGAGCATGATGCTAAATAACAAGAGGTCGTTGAGCATCGCGGCGTGGTGGAAGACCTCCAAGTGGCTCGATTGCTCTAGAAGGTGTGGTAAGTGGCGCCAGTCGTCGAGACTGCGAACAGCGTCGAGCGCCTGGTCAGCGCATGCGAATTCTCTCGTAGGCTGCTTCACCTCCTCTTCATTCGTGTTCGCCCCCAGGTCGTCCTCTGGCTTCTGATTTGCGTCCTGCTGCAGCGCCGAGGGTTTGGCACCGGAGCTATTTAGGCGTGAACGCGGAGCGGCAGGCTCTTGACTACTAGTATCCCGGGCATTGCGCTTGGCGGCGACGGATAACGCTGTGAAGCTGGTTCCGGCGGCTGAAAGCATCGCGGATGCCACCGTAAGCGCTGCGAGTACGCGAACCACCAGCACCACGAGTTGAATCGGCGCAGAGTTGATATTCTCCATGTTCGCTCGTTCAAGTAAGTCGATGAGTTCGTCGATCCGTCGGAGTCGAATGGTCTGCTGCTGGGTGGTTGGTGACTCCAGAAATGCCACTCTCGAAGGAGGGGATACATACTCTCGAGAGGTGCGGTATAAGAGCAAAGCACACACGAGAACTCCACCGCATTGCTGTCCTTCGCACTCATTCGAGCAACCTCTCGATCGCGCCTAATCGGCTTGGCTCACTACCCTGAGCGGGGCGAGAGTATTGAAGTTTCCCAGCACAGCTCAATCCGCATCTGACCAACATTATTCTATTCTGCTGCTGTTGGGGGATTTCTTCCGACTTTTTGTTGAAATTGAGCCAAAGAGAGCCAACACTGGAAGGTGGTAGTAATATTATGCTTTTCTAAAAAAACCAATTTTCGTATATTTTTGGAATAAAAGTGTGACAATTCTCTGTTTCGCGTCCACAATGAATCCGCTCCGTCTGCCCGCTTTTCCTCTTTTACATAATACCCTGTCATTTCTATCGTCTTCAACATCACAAATAACCACTTTTCCCGGATCAATCTGTCCTCTATAAAATAATACCTGTCCAATGTCAAGCGCAACGTTAAAGCAAAATGGCTCCATTTTTTTACACAGCTGTCAACAAAATGCAGCCACCAAACATCACGAGGCAGCTGACCCTATAGTTTTTTCACAAGCGTGACACACTCTTCCAGACAGAGAGCACACCAAAAATAGCGCTCGAGTCATTTGCGGAAATGCGGGCTCGAGCGCACGCGCAATAAGAAATTCAGCAAAATCAAATCCCAAGTGCATCATTACATGACGACCACCACGCGCAGCAACAGCAGCAGCAAACAGCGCGCAGACATGGACGAGCTCATCGCCTCGGACGAACTGGCGGCGCGCGCAGCCCCAGGGAGCAGCCATCGCACCGCCCCCGCGAGCGAGTACGCGCGCATGCGCTCGGCCGACGAGCCCACGTCCTCTGCCGCAATCGGTTCTTCGTCCACGCGCTCCATGCGTGTCCGACTGCGCAAGCAAAGGAGCGCGGGTGATGTCCGCAGCGAGACTGCTGGCAATGGTGGTGACGGATTCCCGCCGTCGTTTTCGTCGTCATCCCCGCAGCCGCACGACCGGTTGCACCACCCGCACGCGTTCGTGAGCAAGGTCAAGAAGCACATGCATCTCGACAAAGCCAGATGTGGGTCTATGTGAGCTTGTGTGTGGTTCTTCTTTTTTTATTTGCGCTGGTCTAACAATGCTGATATGATTGTGGATACGATAATGTAGCCTCGTTTAAGACAAACATGGGGCTTGCCGTGCGTATCGCGTTTGGTGTGCTGCTCGCTGGCGTCGCACAGACTCACGCGCCGTCCAACGATCACGGCAAGGAGTGGCTCTTCCTGCCAGATCATTATTATCTGGGAGGTTTGACGTATGCTGCAGTGATGGTGATCTACTCCGGTGCGCGGAACGTCGGTGGCGCGATTGAGCAAATGTGGCAGATCGACACGGGCGTCGCGATCGCGCTGCTCTACAATTTCCTCATCTTTGCGTGCATCCCGATGACCCAGGAGACGCTGATCGAAGTGCCCGTGAACCTGCGGGGCACGATGTACTACATCAGCGTGCGCGACCTGGGCGTCGTGCTCCCGCTGCTGCTGCTCTTCACGTTCCTGATGTTCATCACGCCCATGGTAAGTGATATGCAAGCTTGTGATGGTGATCGTAATGATTACAAGCGCATGCTAACTGACTCCAATGTGTGCATTGCGCCCGTACAGCAAAATAATGTGAAGAAGTTCGCAGTGAGCACGAACCTCTACTTTTGTGAGTCAGCCTGTCAATCTGTGTCGTGTCTCAACTGTGTGCGTACCTGTCTCATCCACTAACTGACCAAACGGACGTGTTATTTTTATGTTGGCGTTACAGCGTTGATTGTCGTGAACCCGATGAACCCGATCTACCCGCAGATACGCAAGGACCTGGGCGACGGAATCTTTGGGACGAAGAACCTTATCACGAACCTCGCGATCTACAGCATCGTTGGTGCGATCGGCACTGTGATCTCGCTCGCAACCGTGCTTTTGCCGACGCCGATATTGTACGTTACTAGCTGCCTGAACCGAATCACTTCTTGATACCAAAGTGCTGAAGAGTACAGTGCTGACATTTTGTGTGCTCGCTATTGTGTACAGAGCGACACGACAGCTGATGACGCACATGAAAGAAGCGCCTCACGATATCCGTGAGATCCTAAATCTGATCGTCGACTCATACTGTTTCCGCGCGAAGGATATCAAGGAGATGGATTTCTTTCGACTGAGGTTAGATCGACTGCTGTCAAACGCGCAGAAGCGCTTGGTGGAGATGGAGCGTCTGCTGAACGATTGCTGGTGGGAAGAGCTCATCGGCATTCGCATCTGGTACAGTTTTAACAAAACAGTCGCCAAGCAGTTTGTCAAGCTGTACGCGCGGCTGCTGAAGGACGTGCAAGCGATGAAGTTCGCGATCGAATCGGAGACGTGCCACTGGACCCACGTCGTGCTGATCAAGAAGCTACAGAAGAGCATCTACGTGGTGCAGGTGGAGACGAATGACCTGCTCGAAGAAATATCCGCCAAAGTGCTCGAAGCCAACACCAGTAAGTGGTTATGCGTCACATGGAATGCCAATTCGCGAGCTGTCTTGTGCGCACTAGTCTCACCACCGATTCTGGTGCTTGTATGCTGTGTGTGTATGGTGATTAGCTATGACGTCATCGAGATTCAATCACTTGGAAGTGAAGCTTGAGCGGTTGATGTCGAAGTACACGACCTTGTACGGAGAAATCGCCGCGTCGGAAGTTCACTCGGCAGCAGACGTCGGGAAAACGATGCCACTGAACCTGTTCCTGTACTCGTTCCACGCCGTCGCCCACACGCTGTTTGAGTTCGAGCAGCAGTTCAACCACAAGAATTTCACGACGGAGTATCGAATCCGCAACTTTCTCAAAGTCGCGCTGGAGAGCTTTTACAAGAAGGGCAACTACTCGCACAAGCTATTGTTCTTCTCCTTCCGGACGACGCTTGCGGTGATGATTGGGGTGTCTGTTTCAACGTTCGTCTTCGCCTTCAGCGCCACGGTACCGACCGCAATCGCCATGGTTGCGCAATACCACATCGGTGCGTTTATGTACCTGCTTGGTTCTACGTTTTATGTGCGAGCTGTGTGCTAATTATTATGGAATGCATCTCTTTGTATTTCTGTGTGCAGGTGGTACCTACGGAAACACTGTCAACCGACTCGCAGGACTCGTGGCTGGCACGGTGCTGCCGTCGATCTTCAACTTCTTCCTGTGCAAGGTCTCGAACGACATCCTATACAACTTTCTCAACAACTTCGTGCTCTTCTTATGGATCGTGGGCTCCATGTACGTGTACTTCAGCGGCTCGTACCTGCGAACCGCTGGCATGGTGTCTGCATACATGGCTGCATCCGTCATGCTCGAGCACAGCTGTCGCAGTTTGAGCGCGCCAATTGGTACACTCTCGTACTCGACGCTGACTGAGAACGCGCTTGGCATTCTCATCTTGATGGTCGTGGAGCTGACGCTACAGCCGCAAAGCGCGACGAGCTTGCTGCGCAAGAACATCCAAGGCATGCTGAAGCAATACGGCGAGGTGTTCCACTTGGTGTTCCGGCATCACCTTGCAAACGAGCGACTCCCTGGTGCATGCGCAACTGCCCAACGAATGAGCGAGGCTGAGATCAAGGCGCTTCGAAAAAAACTGTCGATGGCACTGCCGCAGCTGTTGGCAGAGCAAGCCAAGTTGCTTCACGACGCTTCATCTGAGCCAACACTGTGGCGTCCAGAATTTTCGTACGACAAATATTCTCAGGTGCTCAGTGTTTGCCGGATTCTGCTGGCAAGATTGTGCATTTTGCTGGATCTTGTGGAGTGGCACGAGAAGCGGCGCAACAACGGAGTCGACACGCAGTTGCAGCGACCGCGAGCGACCACTCTCGACGCAGAATGCCGTGCTGCTGCTGACGCGAATAGAGATGATACATCATCAGCGTCTCCACCTGCGGCAACTACGCCTTCAGGTGCGCAGGTGCCATGGCTGCTCAGTCAAGACGCTTTCGAAGCTAGCGTGGAGGACACGCTGGAAACGCTGTCGCAACTCTTCAGCAAGGAGTTCTCGTACTCGAATAGTGAAGAGACCGTGATCTTCATGCAGATGAAAGAAGCTTTCCGGATTGCAGACGTGCACCGTAGAGGTGAGGTCGATGCAGCAGAGCTGGCGCTGTTCCTCGAAAAGCTGCTGCCATACTCTGCGATCGGCAATGTACAGATCGAGCAGTACGTCGAGGAGTTCATGCGACTGGTGGACAAGAACCACGACGGCAAGATCTCTTTCTCTGAGTTCATGAAAGCGCTGAACGAAGGATTCCACCTGGAGCTCGAGATTTACGAGACAACAGCAGCAGCCGAGGCTGGCGATCGAGTTCTTAGCGGGCGGAGGAGCTTTGAAGCCAGATCTGGTCGAGCTGGAAGCGTTGCTTCGCTTCAAGTTGTAGGACCGCAGAAAGCAGGAGTTGCAAATACTCCAGCAGTGCGTGAGGGCGAGGTAGTAATCCAAGTAGGTACTCCTGCCTCTGAACCAACCTCCACCCCGAAGCGCACAGGTGACCCAGATAGGATCGTGTTCGACTCCCAGTTCTTCACACCCGTGGTCCCACCGCCAGGCTCACGCCGTCGCACGTCGTTGGAGAACTCGGCCGAGGCGTTGCTGAATGTCGAGTCTTTCACAGTCAAGCAAGCAGCTGCGGCGCTCAAACAGAGCTACGGAGAGCACTTGATGATTCAGTACAACGAGCGACACCACGTCGTGCCGATGGAAGATTTCATCGTCATGAGCTGCCTGATCGCCACGTGCGAAGGAGTGGCAGCGAATTTGTCGCAGCTCAACGCACTGGCAGCGACGTAACGCACTCAGTTTCCACCACACTGTAGAAATAGCACCCTCTTGTCCAAGTTTCCCCAGCACGACTTGGAAAAATGAAAGTAGCGTGGCACAAATGGACGAGAGAGAAATGATATTAATCCGAAACATCGAGCCACTGGTGGCTTTTTTCAACATTGATTACCTGCTGTGGTTATTTGCTTCCTTCACTGTGGAAATGGGCAACGACAGCTTCGCGAAAGCAGACATTCATTTGCAGCTGGAAGAGCGACTCTTTGTTGTTATAGTCTGGTGAAACGCCGAGCTTGACCTCACATTGGTGCGCCATGATATCGCCCGAATCCTGTTGCCCATGGGGATTTCAAACTTTATGGCCGCCGTCATCCAAAGGTGGCAATTTAGCGGAAGCAGCCACGTCCACGACCAGCTAGCTGGTCGAAATCCACATGTGCAACCCTAGAAGGTCAGGCTGAGATTCTCTGCGACCAGAAGCAGTTGACCTTCTCGACGGAGTTGCTCCTCTATGCGCGTGACTTCGCCAGCCACATTGTCGGCGAGGAAGCCAGGATGTCAGTGCCAAGTAAATAACCCGTCGAACCCACTCAAACAGCTACAAGAGACCTGTACCACGTACCACTTCTCGTGAAGTTGCGGCCGACGTCCTGCAAAGTTCGCCCCTCAGCAGTACAGACTGGCGCTCGGAGTGTATGTTCACGGCGTTAACTAAGCGTTGGTACCGCGATGGAGCATGCTCATCCACGCCTGCGCGAGCTCTCGTCTCGGTACTACTGCAACTGCTGCCGCACATAATCGCCGTGACGCTACTGGCTACAGACGCTAACATCGCACTCAGCCACGCCGCTCCGGCCGTGGCGGTAAATGGCACCAGTCCTGCAGTGCCACAGGCAACGGCGCCCACTCCAGTGATCGATCCATTGAAAGCGGCTTCCCGCAGTCCCCGCTTGAGTTTCTTCCCTGCGAAGGCGTTCTGCGCAGCAGTGGGCACGATGGAGCTTGCGGCTGATCCTGCCACCACGTAAGCAACTTTGTACGCAGGAGCTTGCCACGTCTGCTCGATCACTTTGATTGCACCGGCGAACACGTCGCTGGAGCTCCCGATACTGTACCCTTTGAATATCGCGCCCCACCACTCGGCTCAGGACCACTGCAGTACCAATTACTCCTGGTGAGCAAGGCAGGGTCTGGACTGGCGACGCGCTCGCAACTTTTGAAAAGCTGTCGGGCTTTCGAGCCAAGTATGCGCTCTTCGGCCCTTGCACTGGTGCGCGCCATGTGTTGAGCCAGGGCGTGAGCATCATAGTCGACACGCAAAAGATCAACGAACTCCCGACGCCAGAGTGTCCATTGAAGATCGCGCTGCTTCGTCTCTACCTTGAAGAGGCTAACGGCTGAATGATTCGAGACCCCGAATTCGAAGATGAGGACAAGAACGCTCGGGGCTTCCAGCGCGGCTGGTACCGTGGTGGCTACTACTGGCGCATTGTGATAAATGGCGCAAATCCCTACCTGCTTGAGGTACCCTCGGAAACTCGCACGAGAAGGTCGTTGGCAAGCGCGACAACCTTGGGTTCATCAACATGAGGGTCATGGTGGACATTCCTGGTCGCGGGACGTGCTTCTGTCGTGGGGTGGGGGACAAGCCGTCCAACCCGGAAATGGCGTGCGTGCTGTTCGACGCCTCCACTGGCATTATTCGGAACCAGTTCGCATTCCAAGGACTACTTGGCACGCAGAAAGACATCTGCCAGTAATCTCACCTGGTGCGTGGACCTAATGGGTTCATTTGGAAAGCGCCAAGAGGCTTATCCCGACACGTCGCAAGCTGGGTTCTGATAGTGCGCTAACGAATACCACACATACGTTAACAAGTGCGTGTTCAACCCTTCAATGCCGCCAGAAAACCAATGTCAGCTTTGTCGGAAGCGTTTATATGAAAATGGTGCAGCTACCGCACTTGGGGTTCATAACTCACTCACATTTAAAAATGGGAACACAGCACACACAGGTAACTCACAACTTAAAACGCAGGCGCGCCGGCGTACATCTCCTTGATCTCCTCGGCGAAGAATTGCGCCAGGTTGTTGCGCTTGGGCTTGAATGTGGGCGTGACGAGGTCGTCCTCTGGCCCGAAGATCGTCATGTGCAGGTGCAGTTTCTGCACGCGCTCGAAGCGGAAGAGCTTGAGCTCCTTGGCGATCGCTTCCATGTCCTCCAGCATCACCTTCTTGAGCGCGTCGGATGTGACGAGCTTCTCGATGGTGGCATCGTCGCCCGAGATGCCCTGCTCCGCCGCCCACTTGAGCACGATCTCCTGGTCCGGGACCACAACCCCCACGAGGTAGTTCTGCAGCGAGTCGCCGTGCACGTAGATCTGTGCTACGTACTGACTTTTGAGGTAGACGCCCTCGATCTTCTCCGGCGCTACATACTCGCCCTGCGACAGCTTGAAGATGTTCTTCTTGCGGTCGATAATCCGTAAAGTGCCGTTCTCGTTCCAGGCGCCGACGTCGCCTGTGTGAAACCAGCCATCAGCGTCTAGCACCTCGGCCGTCAGCTCCGGCTGCTTGTAGTAGCCCTTGAATACGTTGCGACCGCGCACGAGCACCTCACCGCGAGGCAGGGGCGTGTCATCGCTCGTGTAGTTCATGTCCGGGACGTCCTCCAGACGCACTTCCAGGCCGGGCAGTGGGATGCCCACGTGGTTGCCCGACGGCACAGTCGGGTTGGACACAGCCACCACGGCGCTTGTCTCCGTGAGCCCGTAGCCCTCGAGCACGGGACAGCCGAAGACGACCTGGATGAACTCCTTGACCTCGGGCGAGAGCGGTGCCGAGCCGTTCATCATGAGCCGCACGTTGCCGCCCAACACCATCTTGACCTTGTTGAAGATGATTGGGTCCCACAGCGCGTGCGCCATGTAGCCGTTCTGCACGCTCACGCGCTTCGCCGCGAACGCCTGGTCAAAGAGGAACTTCTTGGCGCCGCCCGCGCCGCTCACGCCCTGGCTGATCTTGTCAAAGATGCGGTTGAGTACGCGCGGTACCGACGGGAACAACGTCGGCTTGAGCTCCGCGATGTCCTCCATAAGCTTCGTCACGTCGCCCTGGTAGAAACCGATCGCGCCGCCGCTCGAGATCAGATTTGTGTGCACGCAGCGCTCGAACACATGCGCGAGCGGTAGGTACGATAGGTGCACGTCCGTCTCCAGCAACTCTGTGTACTTGCGCACGGAGCCGGTCGTGAACGCCAGGTTGGCGTGCGTGAGGATCGCACCCTTCGGATCACCCGTCGTACCGGACGTGTAGCAGATCGTGGAGATGTCCTCAGGGAGCGGCGGGTCTTCGGCCACGGGGTTAGCTTTCCCCACCGCTTGCACCTCGGCGAGCGTCATGAGCTTGACGTTCTTCTCCTTGGCGAGCGCGCGCTCGGCGTCGTCAATCGCCTCGAACTGGATGATCGTTTCGAGCGACGGGCAGTTGTGGATGCACTCCATCAGCGTGTTGAACTGCGACTTGGTGCAGAACACGACTTTCATCTCCGTGTGGTTGATGATGAACGGCACCGCCTGCGGTCCGAGCGTGTCGTACAGCGGCACAAGCGTGTACGTCATGCGGTTACAGCTGTTTTCGACCACGGACCACTCGTAACGGTTCTTACTGAACACACCGACGATCGCGCCGCGCTTGATGCCCAGGTCGTGGCTCATGCCGGACGACGTGACTTCGACGTCCGCAAGGAATTCGTTGTACGTCACCCACTCGAACGCGCCAACTTCACCCGTGACTGGGTCCACCTTACGCGTGCCGAAGAGGTTCTTCGAGCCGTCGTCAAGCTTCTTGCGGTCCATGAGGTTCGTCCAGAGCGTCATGCTCGGCTCGTACTCAGGCCGGATGTCCACGACGCGAATCGGTCCGCGTGTTGCGGTGCGGGAGTCGGGCACTTCGCGCGAGTGCTTGTCACCAGAGCTCTGTGCGGCGCCCATACTACTGCTGCTGCTGCTCTTGCTCTGCTGTTGCTGCGAGTTGACGCGAAGGCGGTTTTTCAAGAATGCCGGGAGCTGCATACCTCTTTGCACGTTGGGGTCTCTCCTTCTCTCTCGTCAGACAGTCAGGTCAAGTCCGGCAGGTGGTCCTTGCGTCAGCGTGGCGAGCGTGAGCTGTCTGTTCTGTTCTGTTTTACGGAGTGCTAGGCACACAGGCTGATGCGATGTGTCGTGCGGTCGATCGATCGGGCGAGCTGAACGGCAACTGATGTTAGTTAAACCCACGGAGAAGGTGCAATTGAATCGCGAGGGTGGGAGCGAGCGAGGGAATGACAAGACGTCCCTGCTTGCTGTTGTGTTTGTGTCGTTGGAGGCGCTTGTGTACTTGCTCGCCAGTTGGTTTCGCGGTGACCGCCACGCCAGCGAGGCTAAAGGAGCCGTTCGGATCAGATGTCACGCCATGTGAGACTTTCGAGGGTGAAACTGTCAATCAAAAGTGTATTGTCACGTTGAAATATTTCTATATTGTTGACGCTCAACGCTAACTGTATTATATTTGAGGAAGAATGTAAATTATGAACAGAAGCCAACGATACGCAGTGTTTAGATGGTTAATATTTTTTTGAAAGTGTTTATATCTACATTTCACACCCTATTTTGAAGAAAACTGGAGCAATCATTTGCACCCTCTTTTCAAGAATACCAGAGGATTTTGCACCCTCTTCTGAAGAATCCCACATCAAGGCATCTTCAAAATATCGAGAACGGAGACTTTGGTCCATTGGACCTGGCAGACTGAAGTGCTGGAAATCCAGCAGAGTAACACCACACATCTCTTGCGGTCCCAAGAGAACTCGCTGCTGCGCTGATGACGGAGAACGAGTTGCTGCGCGAACGCGGGTACGCAGACCCAGCGGACTGATCAATAGATCAGCATATGAATAGATTCTGTGTCGAGCATATCCAATGAGCTTGCGGCCAGGCAATGCCAATGGAGTTATGAAGGGTGAAGGTGGCTTCCGAATGTTGCAAACCCCCGGGAAGAGAGTTCTGTTTGTCAGGTCTTGTGAATGATCACAACATCTGCCACCGCACGACGGGGTGGGTTGCGACGGCTTCTGGCTTGTTTGTGGCCAATCAGACCAGAGAAAGGTCCGCTCTCGATGATTGAGCACCAAAAAAAGGGCTTTGGAACGCGACCTCCAGATAAGAGAAAGGTCTCGCAGAGTATATTATAAAACCAGACCTCTCGCTCGTGCAGTCTTGCATGACTGCACTTTGGCGAGATTTCTTTCGCGCATGCTGCTGTTCTTGTTGTTCACTGCTTGCTACAGGATTAATCCATTGCCAGCTCAGTCAGAGCCTGTTGTATTGGCATTCTGCACTGTCCCAAGTGCTCCACGATTTCTGAAGCAAGCTGAAGTTCTTCTGCCACTACCAGTCAGCTCAAAAGAAAGAACGAAAAGAGCAGGAGTGGCACTCCTAACTTCAACAACGTCTTTTCGCGACGTCAGCATGCTCGCTCGTTAGACCTCCTCAGAGGTCAGAGGCGCAAACAGTTTTCTACCTCCCCACCACCACCACCGACGCACGCACAGCCACAGCTGGCTTTCGCGTGCGGATGACTGGCTGGTACAGGTGATGTGATCTCCATAATTTTGATCATCATCATCCCCTGAACTGAACTGAACTGAGATCTGGGCGTACATGGGGAATGCTTGGGGAGCGTTGATATCGCTCGCCACCAGGGCGTCCGTTGACTTCTTAGACTTAACTTTTTTTAATGACCCCAAACCATTGCTGTTCTCTGTTGAGTCTGTACCATTTGGGGGTGAGGGGTTCTAGACAGCGCAGTGGCAACTCCGCAGTAGAAGAGACTTTAACGTGGAGGCATTCTTTCTCCTTCAAACAACTTCAGAAACGGCTTACGGCGTCTTCAACAATCCGTACCTATATGAAATATTCTTTTTCTTCACGAAAGCCATCAGCGCAGTATCACAAGCCGGTTCTCACTGTGAGGATACGCGATTTCTCCACCTTGGCGCTTGACAAACGAGCCCACGAGGTCCCGTACCAGTTGTAACTCACCAGTCGTATTCTGGACTCTCGTTCCTCGCTCAAAGAACTCCCAGCCGTCGATGCTCGGCACCCGCGCAGTCGCAACTCGTATCACCATCTGATCATTATCTTGCGGTGATAACTGCTCTTTACCGATACTGAACGATGTGATCTGTCGATTCGCAGCGTCATATACCAGATTGCAGCCCGAAATCTGCGGGAACGAGGAGCTCATACTGGGAAACTTGCGCAGCATCTGCGTGAGCGCGCTCTTCAAGTCCTCCACGGACATCTCCACCAGGATACTCGGCTTCCTCAGCGGCAGGAACTTCTCGAGCCAGTGGACATTGATCTCCAGGTCTGCGTCGTGGAGCCGGTCACCCTTCATGAAACCCGCGTTGATCACCGCCACGTCCGCATGGAGCTCTTCGCGCAGCGCGTCTGCGATCAAGTTGCCGAGATTCGTCTCCTGGGTCCTGCAAGACGCCCGCGAGCCGTCCAGCATCGTGCGCGAGACCGCGAGCACGTCTAGCTTGCCCTGCGCCTTGAGCTCTCTATAGACTCTGCCCGAATACTCCATGATGAGCGCTCGACACGCTGGATCCGGTTCAAAGCCGCGATTACAGAGCATTTGCCACTGGAACTCGACGCTCACCGTCGCGCTCTTGTCGTAGGTCTCCTCGGTCTTTGCGATCAATAGTTCCACGATGCCGAGCCAGAGTGCATCCTGACCCGATTTGTGGATCATCGTCTCGCCCTTGAACAGCGTCATGATCTCGTGGTCGTGGCCCCCTAGGATCAAGTTGATGCCCGGCACTTGTCTCGCGAGCGCTTTGTCCTCCGCGACTTTGAAGTGCGTGAGCGCGACGATCGCGTCGGCGCCCAGCGTTTGCAGCTGCGCCACACAGCGCTTCGCGTGCAGCACTGGGTCTTCAAAGACCACCTGCTCGCCTGCGAATGGGTCTTCACCCGTGACCGTCGTGGACACCCCAAAGAGCCCGAGTTTCAAGCCGTTTGCTAGTGGGAGGACTTGATAGTCCACGAGTCCTGGGAAGAGCTCGCCATCTCCACCATTAGAGCATCGCTGCCGGATATTCGAGCCAAAGCTCGTGAAGTTTGCCTTTGTGAGCAGTCGCGAGAGCAGTGGCGCACCGAAGTCGAACTCATGGTTGCCCAGCACGACGAACTCGATCTCAAGAGCGTTCAGCAGGTTAATCATGAGCGCTCTGCACAATACAAGAAGAGCAACAGCAGCACGGTTAGTTCAGCTTAGCAAGACCAGGTCATTACCAATGTACGATGCTGTGCTTTGTAGTGCACGCATGCACCCTTTATCTTCGCGGTCGAGCTCAGAGCGCCAAAGGAAATCACCGTTGAGCGTCACAACCACGTGCGCGTCGCTTGGGATCCGTGCTTTAGCCGCTCGCAGCAACGTCGCGAACTCCGCCACACCTGTACGCCGTATCAACAACACCATGTAATCCGCATCGTCAGTACAAGATCATCCCAATCATGCATTACAATATGTAGTGCATTGACAACCATGCAGCAGCGGAACGCAGAGCTCACGTACCGCCCTGTCCGCTGGCGTTCGGGAAGAGCTCGTAAACGTCGTTGAACGTGAGCACCACGACGCGCGCGGTCGCCACCGTCGGAGCCATCTGGGCGACAGGAGACAGCGGTGTTGGAAGTGTAGCTGCTGTGGGAGTGGGTACCGGTAGCAGCGTGGTGCTGTCGCCACCACCACCGCCACCGCCATGCACGGTGTCAATTTGCAGCAGCACACTGGATGCGTCCATTTTTCGTATTGTGGCTTCTTTTCCGAAAAGAGACTTCGTTCGTTCCGTCGCAGTAGCAGTAGCAGTAGCAGTAGCAGTAGCAGTTATCACCCTCTCTTACCACTTATCTGCTCAAACAGCCACAAACACACTACCGCAAAGTGCGGATAAATGCAGCACCAAAAATGAAAATTCCCATACAAAAAATCGGGATTCCTGCGGCTTTCCGCATCACTAAAATCGATCCTCATTGGTCAATTTCAAAATAAATACATCTCAAAAGATGATACAGTTTTTGAGCAGTTACAAAATAAGGCAGTATCCACGACGTCAACTTTCAACCATATTGCCAATTAAATACGACAAGAGAGCAAGGAGAACTGCACACAATCGTAAAGAACTCACACAAACCAAAGAAGATAACGAGCGCGCATGCCACGTCACCGCATTCCACTCAAGTACACCAACAGGTTTAAGCTTGAGGCAGTGGTCAAGTACCATCGCACCATGGCGGAAGGCGTCTCCAGGTCCGTTTTCTTTCGTCTTCTCGGGGTCGATAGGGCCACCCACCAAACCTGGGAGCGCAAGAAAGAGCAGCTCGAGTTTGGACTCAGCGTGGAGGCGAGTCTCGGTGCGCGTCGCACACTCAGCGGGAGTGGTCGCGTCTCAGAGACCAGCGTCATCGAGGACCAGCTGTTGCAGTACGTCAAGGATCTCCGCAGCGACGAGTACACGGTGTCAGGACTTGCGATCGTGACTGCTGGGAAGCGCCTGCTACCAGAGTTTTTCGTTGGGAAGTCTCCGAGTGCGTGCATGGCGTGGCGTGCGCGTTTTATGAAGCGCAGGGGGCTCACCATCCGTCGAGTAACCCACTCCGGACGAAAGACCAGACCAGAGCTTCTCGCTTTGAAGGACGAATTCGTTATTGACGTGAGTGATGTCTTGATTGCCCACTTCGTGGATCCAGTCACGCGCCTTCCTCTGCGCACAGCTGTCTACAACATGGACCAGACAGCGATTTTTTGTACGCTCGGCTCCAAAACGACGGTGGAAGTGATAGGGAGAGAGACTGTACAGGCTGTATGTGGTGGCAACGACAGCTGGCGCTGCACGGTCGCTCTCACTGTTAGTGCGGACGGCCAGATGCATACCCCGCACTTTGTGTTTAAGGCTGAGCCTGGAAATGAAGTGGAGAAAGAAGTACAAGCCTACGCATTGGAAGAAGTGGCAACGTTCTCTGTGCAGCTAAATGCGTGGTTCGACGAGCGAATAATGCTCGAATGGATTGAGAATTGCTGGCAGTACATCGTCTCCGAGCCGTGCATCCTCATCCTGGACAGTTTGGCTGTCCACAA